>HG995256.1:15223234-15478749 GCA_905332985.1 Mimas tiliae
AACTAGAACAAAATAGAAATAAGTATGAAGCGGACACACAGGTATTGAACTTGGAAATCTCAAATTTACACACTTCCCTGCAGTTAATGACCAGCAGGTATAAAAACGCTCAGAAAGAAATTGAGGATCACACAACAGCTATGACAGAATTAATTGAGCTTAGTAAATATAATGCTGAGAGGTTTGATTCCTTGCAGAACCATACAACTATTTGTTCCTGTAAGTGTCTTAGCGATTCACAGCTGGAGTGTGAAGCCTCTTTGCAAACACCACCCATGTCAATGCTGTGTGATAGTTTGCATACCAGTAACCGTTCCAACAGCTCCCAGATTCGTGAGAAAACCAATAAACTTTCTCATGACGTTGTCATTTTTTGCGATGAGATAGGCAAGGACATGGGTCAATTGCTTGCTATGGACCTGGGAAAATTAGTATTTAATAAATGTATGCCTAATGCCTCTTATGAGAACATAGTTAACAGTATTTGCAACAGTAAATTCTCATCTGATACAAAATTAGTATTATTTTCAGGTAACAGAGGCAATGTAAACAAAAAACAGCTAGTGCAATGTTTTGACAAATTGCAGGCGGTATCAGTAAAAGAAATTGTAATGTTTACATTTCCTTATAGTAGAAGTTTGCCAGCGGCGGAAAATACCTTAAGGTATAACCTTAACTTGACAATGCACACTATGTCGTGCAACAACAAAAAAATTCATTTAATAGACACTAACAATTATGTTAGTAATAAATATTTTTTGACAAGAGATAAATATTATCTTCCTTTATATTGTAAGAGACAGATAGCTAATGCGCTATCTTATTATTTTAATATATCAGCCAAGAATTTGGCTAATAGACATGCTTTTATTGAGCATAATAGTAATGACTTAGATTATAGTAATCTGAAAAATTTGACATTTAATCATTTAAATTAAACCTTAAGACAATAGAGACAACCTCTTGCTTTAATAATACAATAAATAAATGTAAGATTATTAAACTGGTACATCAAAATATTCAGGGGATCTGTAGTAAAACCCTTGAAATTGAATTATTTATGAACTGTAATAATATTGACATTTTATGCATTACAGAACACTGGCTTCAAAGCCATCAGTTCATATTTAATTTCAATAATCATATGTTGGGTAGTTCGTTCTGTAGAGAAAATGCCATTCATGGTGGCTCATTAATATTAATTAATAAACAATTTACATTTAAAGAACGTAAAGATATTGTGAGCCTCTCTGTTGAACGGATAATAGAGATAGCCTGTTTGGAGTTAGAGCAGCTTGTTGTATTGAGTGTATACAGACCACCAGCGGCATTATATGATTGTTTTGAAAATGTCATGGATGAAGTATTGGCAAAGATTTGTAAACTAAATAAAAGTGTAATTATATGTGGTGACTTTAATGTTAATTTGTTAGAGGAGTCTTCCTTAAGTCTTAGGATTAGGAATTTGTTCAATTCCTATAATCTCGTAAATGTTTTCTTGGAGCCAACTAGGATAACTGCCACTTCAGCTACATGTCTAGACAATATATTTACAAACATTATTCCAAAAACTGAACAGGTGATTAATCAACTAGACTCTGATCATTGTGGACAGTTAATTACTTTTCAGACAGAATGCAAAAATATGTCAAAACGAGTTATTACTGTGGTGCCTAAAACTGTAGGTCGGTTGGAGATCTTTAAAAATAAACTTTTAAGTAAACTGCCCTTATTATTATTCAGTGACAATCCTAACCAGCTGTACAATTCTTTTTTTGAAATATATTGTACAGAGTTTAATTCTACTTTTATCCCCAAAAAGATCTCAGTTACAGGAACTGCAACCTTCAGTGAATGGGCTACTATTGGTATATGTAAAAGTAGAAAAAGGCTTTATGAATTGTATGAGGAAAGACATTATAATAAGAGTGATACTTTTTGTCAGTATGTAAAAAAATACTCCAAATTATTTAAAAAGATTTGTCATGTAGCAAAATGTAATTATATAAGTTCCAAAATAAAAAGTAGTACTAACAAAATAAAAACAACTTGGGACTTAATCAACAAGGAGACTGGAAAAATAAAACAAAAATCTAATGACTATAACCTTGCTTTTGAAAATAAGATTGTTACATCAGATATTGAAGTAGCTACTGCTTTTGAAAAATTCTTCACTGACATTCCAATCTCTACCACAAAATCATTAAACTCGTCCCCTTCTGTTGCTGAATCATTATTGAAAAAAAATATAAATTGTTGTAATAATGATTTTAGATTCCGTTATATAAGTGACATAGATATTATAAAAACTTTTAATACCCTTAATGTTAAAAGAACAGCCGATCTTTGGGGTAACTCTGTTGAGATTACAAAATCTATAATTAATGTAGTAGCACCTGAACTAGCCATAGTTTTCAATCAATGTATCGACTGTGGCGTATTTCCTGATTTAATGAAAAATAGTAAAATTATACCATTGTTTAAATCAGGGAGCACATCCGACCCCAGTAATTTTAGACCAATTTCCGTGCTACCCACATTTAGTAAGATTTTTGAAAAGTTAATTTTTGATCAAATGCAGACTCACTTTAGCACAAATAATTTGCTGCATAAGAAACAATTTGGCTTTACAAGGGGTCGTTCAACCACTGATGCCGGGGTTGAACTTTTAGAAAATATTTTTAACGCCTGGGATGATTTCCACGACGCCTTAGGCATTTTTTGTGACCTATCAAAGGCATTCGATTGCGTTTCTCATGATACATTAGTCAGGAAGTTACGCCACTATGGCATTAGGAATACTGCACTGAATCTTCTTATTTCTTATTTGGATAATAGGATTCAGAAAGTTGACATAAATGGCCAGAGATCATTGGGATCTGTAGTCACAATGGGTGTTCCACAGGGTTCCATACTCGGTCCATTTCTATTTCTCGTTTATATAAATGATTTGCCTCATGTTATTAAAGACGATCAACGGATAGTGTTATTTGCAGATGATACCTCACTTCTATTTAAACTGAAACGACAGCAACCTGTTACTGACGATGTAAATAATACTATTTCTAAAGTAGTGAACTGGTTTACTGTTAATAACCTACTTTTAAACGAGAATAAAACTAAGTGCGTTAGATTTGTGACACCAAATGTTAAACCCATTAAGACTAGCGTTATTATAAATGGAGAGGAGTTGAGCCTTGTGAACACCACCAAATTCTTGGGTATAACTTTAGACTCTAAGCTTCAATGGGGACCACATATAAACCAGTTGTCGAAAAGGCTTACCTCTGCAGCTTACGCGGTCTACAAAATTCGCCAGTTAACTGATGTAGAAACAGCACGATTAGTATATTTCAGTTATTTTCATAGTGTAATGTCGTATGGCATTTTATTGTGGGGAAATGCTGCCGACATTCAAACTATCTTTGTGCTGCAGAAAAGAGCCGTTCGATCAATTTACAATCTAAATCGTGGGCACTCGCTAAAGGATTTATTTAAAGAAATAAATATATTGACTGTCGCCTCTCAGTATATATATGAGAACCTGATGTATGTAAAAAAGAATATTAATTCTTTTACAACAAACAGCGACATTCATATGATAAATACTAGAAATAAGAATAAACTGATATTGCCCAAGACCAGACTTCAAAAAATTAGTAACTCTTTCAAGTGTCAAAGTATACGTTTCTACAACAAAATTCCAAGCCATATTCAACTATTAAGCCTTAATAAATTTAAATTATGTATTAAACTTAGGCTTTGCCAAAAAGGTTATTATAGTGTGAAAGATTACTTGGAAGACAAAACAGCTTGGAATTGAGCCGCTCACTCCTTACAAAATTGGGTGTACCTAGGTCTCTTCTTTTATATAATATATTGTTTAATATTGACTGCTCTATTGGCGCAATATTAGTATTTAAGGCAATACTGACATGTTGATTTTTTAAATTTTTATAACATTTATTATATATTTTGTTTTTTTTTTTTTTTTGTGAGTGCGAGTGCCAAGTATGTCTGGTATACTCTTGGCCATTTCTTCAAAAGGCCAATCCAGTAATTTCTTTACATTACACTCGCATAATTCTGTAAAACAATGTCTGGACATTAAAAGAGGCCGTAACCCATGAGTTTGTTTCGGCATTTCTTCTCATGGCTAGCCCCGAAATGCCGTCTTAAATATAATGTAGCATAAAAAATGATTGACATGTAAAAGTGATATTTATGATCCAATTTACAGAATAAATGATTTGAATTTGAATTTGAATTTGAGGTGACCCACTTGCAGGTTTGCCGGCCTATGCTATAAAAAAATATTATGGGGGCTATATACTCACTATGTACTAACTACTGTGGCTAATAATACGATCTGCGATGACACTATACCATATGATCTACTATTACATATGATTTTGATATGATCTACTATTACATATGATTTTGATATGATCTACTATTACATATGATTTTGATATGATCTACTATTACATATGATTTTGATATGTTAAGTAATATGATGTTATCTGTGGTAGTTTCTGATATCTAAGACGCAAGCCAATCCTGTTTGAGTGAAGCCTGCAGCTATTAAATGAAAACTTATTTCTTCGCAAGTTCAGAGCCAATCAATCACCGAAAAGCATAAAAAATAAGACGAAATAAAACCGACTCAATGCAAAATTCAATCAAGAGATTAAAAACTTTAGCACTTGCCTGGTTCACGACGTTCTTTAATCTAATCTAATTGCAGTGTCTGTCCGGGAGGAGCCGGTGCCATTCATCCGGGGCATTGTATGGAGCGGAGCGAAGCGGCGCGGATTTCCGTCCTGACGTAGACTAGGGAATGATATAGTCCCTGAGCAGAAAAGTGCTTTTAATCTTTTGACCTGAAAAATGTAATTTGCATTAAGAGCTTTTGATCTAATAAATCTTTTTTATCCTGGTTCGGCAAAGTGACTACGCTGCAGCTGATGGCAAGGATGGTCCGAAAGGCCCTTTTCGTGCGGAGTTTAGATTTTCTATTATCACCTCTATTTTCCTTTAGTAATCACGTGAACTCAGGAGTGAGATCTTTGCGCTCCTTGCAATGATCATAACGCATTTGAGACAGTTTGCCAAGTTATTAAGTGAACTAATGTTATACAAAATTTATGGTGAATCAACATATCGATACGAATTAATCCAAAGTAATCCTTCTAATCAAATAAAAATCGCGACGTATTACTCTTACAACATTCAAAACAAAGAGTTATAATGAATAATAAAAAAAACAATTAAAAACGGTCCCGAGCGTGCTGAACTTTGGCGACGCGAAACTCCCGGGAGATTGTTGTAAGGCGCAAATCATCAAAATTATTGGCGTGGGGGTTGATCGTAACAATCGTTACACCCTATCAACAATCTAAGATTTGAAATAACGCAACTTTTCAGTAGAGAATAACCGGTTTTAAGTTTTAAGGTGCAATAAAAATGTATAATGACTGCCTCGGTAGCGCAGTTGTAATGCGTACGCGTTACGAATGAGGCTGACGCTGAGGTCTCGGGTTCGATCCCCGGGTCGGGTAAAAGAGATATTGGGTTTTTCTATTCCGAAATGCTCAGTATCAGCCCGGAGTCTGGAATTTGTGCCCGGTATGGTGATAGGCTCGCCCGCTATCACATCAAGGGACGGAGATACATCGGCGAAAAGTGGGTATACTCGTTACACCTCTGCCTACCCCTTCGGGGATTACAGGCGTGAGTGCATATATATGTAAAAATGAAATTTGTGTGGGATTATTACATAACTGACGAGCGCAGTCCAGTGTCATGCAGTGCAGTGCTTTGTAAGTCAAGTTCTGTGTGGTGTTGCTTATGTCGTGGACCACCATGGTAGCGCCACCATGATGCCCACCAGGTGGCGCTTACAATCAGGCGAGCGACCAGCTCGCTTAGTCATTGAAGCTAATAAAAAAATACAATTGAGGACGTGAATCAACAGTTTGTGTACGCAAAAACAAAAGACGAACAAAAAGTCAGCAACAATATCTAACAATGCATCTTTCTTTTAAAGACAATGCATCTGAGTTCTAGTTACACGTGATTCAACTGTGTTGCAAACAATCACTGCAATTATCTTTTTGTAGAACAATAAGTGACTGGCAAAGGGGCTTGTTCTGTTCTGACGATGTTTAATGATAGATCCAACTATTTCTTCAGTAAGGCAAGTCTTTTACCGTATTTCTCTTACAATATACGATAGGCAAAGAGTTTTGTTCTTTATTGTTGTATGTGACAATATACGACAGGCAAAGAGGTTTCTTCTATGTAGTGTTTATAAATAAAATATTTCTTATTAAGAATGCCAGAAAAGAAGCAACTGAGTTTTATGGAAAGCAATGAAGATTTAATTTTATGGGCTAATGTTGGTTTATGTATGACAAAGCTGCCGGTTTACGTTTGTTTTGGTTAGCTATGGGGTGCGGCGAATACCTACAATGTGTATCTACAAAATGAATAGATAAGAAGGCCAATTCTCGTTATTTTAAATGTTCAAAATATTCCTATCTAGTCTCAGCGTCAAAAAAGTTGCAAATGGCATTCTCATAAACCAATAATCAACGTCAAATGCACCTAGCATTAGCAGGTAGCATTATACCGTTTTGGCTTCAGTCAACTTTTATTCTACAAAGAATCTCATTACGATCTATGTTCACATTAGACGTTGATTACTGGTTTATGAGAATGCCATTTGCTACTTTCTTGATGCTGAGACTAGATCGGATAAATATTTTGAACATTTAAAATAACGAGAATTAGCCTCCAGCTCGACTGAGATGGTAGTAGGTATCAAGATCGCGTTTCGTGCGGACTGTGATATCGTTTTACAAGGCGGTAGGTCCCTCGTAATCGAGAGGCCGTCTGGGTTGGTACCACCACTTTGTCTATTTCTGCCGCCAAGCAGCAGTGTGTAAGCACTGCTGTGTTCCGGTTTGAAGGACATTGAAGCCAATGAAATTACTGGGCATTATGAGACTTAACATCTTATATCTTGGGGTGACGAGCGAAGTCCAATGCCATGCTTTGCTTTGTAATTCAAATTTCTGTGTGGTGTTGCCTCTGTTTATGGATAGGCGTGGCGCTTACCATCAGGCGAGCGACCTCCTCCTTTAGTTACTCAAGCTAAAAAAAAACGTAATTTCGCTTGGTTGGCAACGCATGTACCTATACCATGTGGCCCTGGACGACGGTGAAGACTTATTGAAATTACAAATTAAATGGTGAACATATTTCGATATACTCTCGACTCTTCGACTGCCTCGGTGGCGCAGTTGTAATGCGTACGCGTTACGATTGAGGCTAACGTTGAGGTCTCGGGTTCGATCCTCAGGTCGGGTAAAGTGCTATTGGGCTTTTATATTAATAAATGCTCTGTATTAGCCCGGAGTCTGGAATTTGTACCCGGTATGGCGATAGGCTCGCCCTCTATCACATCGTGGGACGGAGATACGCTCGGCGAAATGTGGGTGTACTGGTTACACCTCTGCCTACCCCTTCGGGGATTGCAGGCGTGAAGGCGTATGTATTTTGATATAGATAGTATTTAGCGAAACTCAAGTAAACATAATATAGAACCTTATTATATCAGTTCATATCTAGTAAACCAGTATTAAAGTTGGTCTACGATTTGTAAGGCTGATAAAAAAATATTAAGAAATAATACTTGGGGAGGCAGTGAGCTGTTAATATCTCAGAAATTTTCAACCGCTTAGAGCCGCCAACAAAAGATAGTTCATAATAACGTAGTACCTCGATAATTCTGTTGACGCGGCCAGTAATCCGTCGACAGGTCAAATCCTGCGAGCGCTCCTGCGACCTGCCGACCTGTCTGCACGGGGCGGGAGGGAGAAGAGGGAGGGAGTAAAGGGATCAAAGAGCGAACATCGCGTCTCGAGTCTTACGGATAATTAAAATTATAATATTTTAGTATTTATCAATGTTACCTTTTAGTTTTATTTTTCGACTAAGAAGCTTTTACGTAGATTAGAAAGCTATGAATTTAAGATAGAGCCTTCTACGATTAATCTAAATATAAATTTATATTTATTTCCATTAGTGTTGAAATCGGTCGGTAATTTTCATATTATGACGTGATAAATCAGAGGTTAGTGGAGATTTTTTGAAAGGTACGCCATTGGTGGCGTTAGTTTATTTCTAATTTTATTATAGTACATAAGCTGAGAAACCGATGAAGTCGTGGCTTCAAATCCCAGGTCGTGCCGCTACAACTTGTGATTGAGTTTTTTTGATTCGAAATGTCACATGACGTCCGGAATTGAAAGTTTCCTGTGCTCGGAGTTTATGTATTGTTCCTAGTAGGAATGAAAATTAAAAAGAAAATAATTACATACGCACTCACGTCTGTAATCCCCGAAGGAGTAGGCAGAGATGTAACCAGTACACCCACATTTCGCCGAGCGTATCTCCGTCCCTTATGTGATAGGGGGCGAGCCTATCGCCATAACGGGCACAAATTCCAGACTCCGGGCTGATACTGAGCATTTCGTAACAGAAAAACCCAACATCACTGCGACCCGACCCGGGATTGAACCCGAGACCTCAGCGTTGGCCTCAATCGTAACACGTACGCATTACAACTGCGCCACCGAGGCAGTCAATTATAGGTATATATAATTAATAATTTAAATGCACATATTTACTTTATAATCCTTTCCTATTGCTAGATATCGGTATTTATAGTCTTTTTACGTACTTATCAAGCTCATTTAATTGTAATAAAAAACTAGGACCGATGGACGAGCGTACAGCCCAAATGTTCCTATTCATCTGTCCAAATTGGGTAATGCGCTCAGGCTAATGGCCCCCAGCAGTAATGGACTACGCGCACAATTATCTTATTTGCTTGTGAATTATTAAGGCGGGGAGAAAAGGGCGGTTCAGAGAGACTTGTTAGTGGATGACCTTAAGTCTTTACAGTAATTATTTATTTATTTCTTAAAGAAATAAGGATTTGAAGTTTATAGAGATAAGATTAAATGCTATACATGTAACTTATGTATAGCATTTAATCTTACAGGGCGGTAGGTCCCTCGTTTGCGAGAGGCCGGCTGGGTTGGTACCACGGCTTTGTCTATTTCTGCCGCCAAGCGACAGTGTGTAAGCACTGTTGTGTTCCGGTTTGAAGGACATTGAAGCCAGTGAAATTACTGGGCATTATGAGACTTAACACCTTATGTCTCGGGGTGACAGAGCGCAGTCCAGTGTCTTGCAGTGTTTTGTTATTCAAAGTTCTGTGTAGCGTTGCTTCTGTTTATGAGCAGGCGTGGCGCTTACCATCAGGCGAGCGACCTGCTCGTCTCGTCATTCAATTATCCAGGAAGTAAAAATAAAAAAACAAAAAAATACTTATGTCATGAAGATAATTCAGTAATAGACTCCGAATTGGGATTTATTGAACAATGTTGTTTTGGGCAATTACCTTTGCTTGCTTATGTTACGTTCAATTGATCAACACAACATTGTTCAATATAACCAATTTCTGAGCTTTCACATTTGTATCCCCAAAGATGTATGCAAAGGTGCAACTAGTGCATCTTCGCCAAGCTTATATGATATGGGATTAGCCTATTGCCATACCAGGAACAAATTCGGCAACTTATGTGCAATTTTACGTATCGAAAAACTTAAATACAATTTATAGTCTGAATTTGGATTTTAGCTCGAAAGCTCACTGTTTCTCTGTCTATTTACACTGCTACTTCTCCAATTAACTACCATAGGAGTTAAAATATAGCATTTTACGAGTAGTAGGCAAGTCAGTTTCGTTGCTCGAATAGAAATCCAAGTGAATCTTATCATTTTAATTTATATAATACTTATATAACCTGAATAATAATTTATATAACCTCGTATTATACACGTCTCACTGCTGGGCTCGTGTCCGTGCGTTCTCTACTTTTTTTTAATGGCATAGACGAGGCAAACGAGCTAGTCAGTCACCTGATGGTAAGTGATCTCCACCGCCCATGTACGCCCAAAATACCAAAAGAATCATGGATGCGTAGCCGACCTTAAAGGAAAGGTCTAATTAAGGAATAAATAAGGGGAGTGGGTTTGGGCCTTCGGATATCTCACTCACCGTACGAAACGCAGCATCAAGCTGCTACTTTACGCCGGTTTTCTGTGAAACAGTGGTAATGACCCGGACGAGCCGGCCCATATATTATGTAGACAAAAGTGTCTACAGCGTGGCTCTACCACTCAAAAAACTACTTAAGGAGAGGGACAGCCTTAGTTCACTACGCTGGCCTAATGCGGGCTGGCAGACTTCACATACCTCCGATTTTTTTTATGGTGGTCTCAGGTTTGTATCTCGGCTATCCTCAAAATGTTTCCTTCACCGTTGAAGCAAGCGATAATTAACAATTAATATACACGTAACTTAGAAAAATCAGAGGTGCATTTTCTTGGGTCTAGTTTCGAACCTGCAACTTTTGTCTCGACAGTCAGTAGTACTCCCCACCAAGCTATCATTGCTCTTAATTGACATAGCTCTTAATTTTAATTTACATAGCAATAAAACCGACGACAATGAAACAGTGAATGATGGGTTTAATCTATCTCTAAATCCCGAGATAAAACAGCCGTCAAGAGCGGTAGTTTTTTTCCGACGTAGACAAGTGGTGTCTGGCGGGTCGCCAGTGCGATGCAGCTGTGGTGCGGGATCGGATCGCGCAAAAACTTGGCACCATCGCTGTCACAGAACCTTGCCAACTGACCACCGCACTGCCCGTGCTGCTGGCCATTGGATATGCAATACAGTTATAAAACTGCTAGTAAGTGAAATTATGATTTATTTAAATTATGATTCTATTGTACTTGACAGCTTCTGTGACGGAGTGGGCGAGTGGACTATGAGAGATCCAGCGGCTCGCATCAATACTTGTGTGGTTCACACTTAAGTAAATTCTAGTTATTGTGACTGTTGTCGATATGCCACCAAGGGCAGTTTAAAATTAGCGCTAGGCCACTAGCTTAGCAATATGCTGAATTGAATGGGTGCCCCATTTGATGCGAAGCAATATTTTAGCTTGTCATTATTTTTATTGCTGTTTTCAAACTTTGTTGCTCCCAGTAAGTGTCTTTTCTTTGTGCTTCTTTTCTTTCTAAATGTTTGTTTTGGGCCAGGATAATTATTTTTACTAGCTTGAATGACAAGACGAGCAGGTCACTCGCCTGATGGTAAGCGCAACGCCTGCCCATAAACAGAAGCAACAAGACAACAAGCAACGCTACAAATAACTTTGAATTACAAAGCACTGCATGACACTGGACTGTGCTCGTCACCCCGAGACATAAGATGATAAGTCTTTCAATGCCTAGTAATTACACTGACTTTAATGTCCTTAAAACCGGAACACAACAATGCTTACACACTTGCTTCGCGGCAGAAATAGATACAGTGATGGTACCCACCCATTAGCCCTCTCGCAAAGTGAATACACTGGACTTTATGTCAAGTACAGAGCAGTCCAAATATAATATGGACCTTCAAGACATATTGCGTGTCTCAATATTCGGCAGTTCCTCCGTCGTCGTCCCAAACATGTTTTGGCAGATCCCAACGACTCTATCACAGTCGCTATCGAAGCGGCACTTTCCCTGCCCAATCCGAATCGCAATAATAATACGCGAACTCTACATAGGACACGCCTACGAAGAACTCCCCCAACTGACCGTCGGCACAATGATGAGCGGAGACGGCCCTAAACTATACTCCCCAGCGATTGCTCAAGCTGAGGTCTGAGCCTTCTATAAGGCGCCTCTGTGCTTAATCGCTAAAAAGTAAATTATACATATTTCTGGCTAGAGCGCCATAAGCGCCGGCTTTATTGTCGGGTGAAGCTGTAAAAGCAATATAAGCTAACAGCACAAATCCATTCGAAAAAAAAAACATTCGGCAGAATTAATGAATAAACACCGTTCATAGAACACAGATATTGTGTTCTGTGATGTCATTGAATGTAATAACTACTTCGTAAGAATATTGTTATTTTAACTACAAAAATAAAATGACAACTCAATAAATACTTTAATCTTTTACTGAATAATAAGGGACCTGAGGTAATGGAACATCCTAAGTAATTTTCCTAGAAATATTTGGATTAGTAATACCGTGAAAAAGCAATTTCCGTTTAGAAGTTGGATAAAAACTTGTTGATAGTCTTGCCCTCACTCCTACAGCGCTTTGATGTTGGTACACAATCATATTGTTTAAGTTTTTGGGTACATTTTGAAGTACTTATAAATCCAGGTACACAACCGAGACAGCGAGACCGCGACGAGGTTTTTTTATTAGCTTGCCCGACGAAACGCAGGTCGCTCGCCCGATGGTAAGCGATACGCCTGCCCATACACAGAAGCAACACCACACAGATCTTTGAATTACAAATGGCTGCATGATATTAGAATGCACTCGTCACCCCGAGACAATATGTTAAGTCTCATAATGCCCAGTAATTTTACTGACTTTAATGTTCTTCAAACCGGAAAAGTATAGTTTTCTTGGCGGCAAAAATAGACAAAGTGGTGGTACCACAGACGGCCACTCGCATAGGAGGGACCTACCACCTTGTAAATCGTCCCGCGAGTCAAGCTACAAGTACACTTTGTATTTTTTTTATGGTATAGGCCGGCAAACGAGCAAGTGGGTCACCTGATGGTAAGTGATCTCCACTGCTCATGTACGCCCACAATACCAAAAGAATCATGGGTGCGTTGCCGACCTTGAAGAGAAAGGGATAATTAAGGGATTGGGGAGGGGAGGGGGGTTGGGCCTTCGGATATCTCACTCACCGTACGAAACGCAGCAACAAGCTGCTAGTTTACGACGGTTTTCTATGAGACAGTAGTAATGACCCGGACGAGCCGGCCCATACACGCTGAAGACAAGTGTCTACAGCGTGGCGTTACCACTCAAAAAAATGTATGACATTGTATGGAAGCGGTCACACTTCAGGCTCTCTATAGGTCGCATTTCTCAAAACGTACCTACCTATACAGTTGGATACAAAGCAGACGTGACGCTGTCATCGCGCGTCGCGGTCTCTTGTTTCGGTCGCGCACCTCAACATGTCTTTAATTTGAGTTAATCTATATTTAAACTAGCCGTTGCCCGCGGCTCCGCCCGCGTGAATGCCTATTTCTAGGATTAAAGTAGCCTAGTGGGCGCCCCCGGTGAGAAACGCGCTTGACAAAAATACTAATGTCGCTATTAAAAAATAGAGGTTGATCGTAGAGGGTTGAAAATTTAGGATTGTATGTATTTTTAATGCGGTATCATAAAAAAATAAAAACATTTTTTTTTGTCTAAAAATAAAAAAAATAATTTAGGGGTGGACCACCCTTAACGTTTAGGGGGATGAAAATTAGATGTTGGCCGATTCTCAGACCTACCCGATATGCACAAAAAAAATCATACAAATCGGTCCAGCCGTTTCGGAGGAGTATGGGAACGAACATTGTGACACAAGAATTTTATATATTAGAAGATTAGATAAAATTAGTTTATACGGATTTTATTGCGGTTTAATTTTTATTTTTATTTTATCTATGTTGTTTCCTCGGATTCTGAATATATCAGGCAGCGTGCGTTAGTTGAGGCCATCGTGTTTTTGGTCGGTAAGCCGTCGTAGAAAAATTAGTTACGGTCCCGATCTAACAGTCACTTGGTGTGAACTAGATCGGAAAGCTGATGAGCCCGGCATTACTTTTCTTTTAATGTCGGCAACGCGTCTATGTTTCCATTGATATTGTGGGTGTAAATCGGCGGTGGAGATCACTTACCATCAGGTGACCCACTTACTCGTTTATCTTTATACATATAATTCTACTGTACGTGTGTATGTCACTGAACTCCTCCTAAACGGTTGGACCGATTTGAATGACTTTTTTTGTATGCGTTTGGGTGGCGCCCTGGATGGTTTAGATTCATAATTGGACCCGGGTAGGTGGCGCTGCTGTAGTTGCGGGTGAAACCGCGCAGGACAGCTAATGTTATATATAAATAAATCTACCGGTGAGCCAAATTTTATCCAACTGTTTAGCCGATCCAGATTTACAAACCTCCTAACTTTCATATTATTTGTAATATGTTTAGGATTACACTAAGCCGTTATTACTTAAGGACCTAAATTAAATAAATAAATAAATTACAGAATTTACAGAAAATCTACGAAAAGCATCTAGAGAAGCAACTATACAGCATAGAAGCTTGGAAAATATTTCTTAAAAAATCTTTGATTCACGAAGTATAACCTCAATATTTTTACAGAAAAATTCAATATTTGAAGGCATAGTTCCTGTACGTTATACAGATCGGCAGTGAAATGTAGGGGCCGGCGGTTGGTGGGGGGGTCGGGGGTCCGGGGGAGGTGGCCGCTCCACTGCTATTTATAAAATGTATTGTGAAGTGCTGACAGCGGCCGGCACTGGCACCCACTCCCGCCTTATTGATGGGGGCATAACTATTCTTTTAGCTGGAAACGGATTCACTGATATTCGCGAGGATAGAAAATTCCAACCTTTTGGAGTGTTTTTGATTTTACTTCTTTATTTTATACGCTTTATATTAGCTTCATACGTATGTTAGTATGTAGGTTAGTATGTAACGGAATCTTTGGACATGATTTTAACCCCCTTCAAAACGTCGGATTAACTCGAAATTTGCCATACTTATTAAGGACCGATGACAATTCAATATTTTAAACAGTTTGAAATAAAAAATACGCTTTTATAGCAAATCCAACTAAAAAAGAGAAAATAAATTTTAATAAATTATTTTTTCTTACACTATTTTTAATTCAAATTTATTTTCTATTTTTAGTTGGATTTTCTATCAAAGCGAATTTTTTTAGTTTTTAAACTATTATTTATTGTTATTTATATCTGCGATATGAATCATCAATATGTGAAAAATCATCGTTGATTATTGAATAAGTATTGTCTTAGATTATGCATAATCCACTATTTCTGGCTATGTCTGTTCTATAAATCACATCATAGTCAGCTCGGCTAGACATGGATGCAGCATCTCTGTCAACCCCTACGGGGATAAAGGCGTCAGCTTATGTGATGTTTTATTTTCTACCAAGTTTTCGACACATCGAAATATTTTTTTTATCTTAAAATAAGAATTTATGGGTATTTTTTTTGTAATTGGATCAATTTTCATTGGGAATTCTTAATTAGATATATGTATAATGCTCGGGTGGCATATAAATAAAAACGCGGGCCTTTCATCAGTACACTTTAATACTCGTCTACAAAGATGTTAGGTACAATAGTGTTATGTTATAATACAATAGCGAGCGGGCGCGGGACGCCGGACTTCGCGTGCCCGTCGCGTTGTGTTGCTGCGAGCTCACTGCCCGCGCGCACGGCGCGGTCGCGGGGGAGCCGGCGAGCCGGTACGGTAGAGGAGTCGAGTAAGTTGGGTACGGTACAGGAGCACGCTAAATGTACTCGAGCGCGTTACATACTCCCCCTCTAGTTCGAACATAGCGCCCCCGCGTTCGGACTAGCTACTACGTCTTTCGCGGCCTGCCGCGACGTCGCTTTCCCCTCACAGGGGGTACCACGGGACCTACATACGGTGAGAGGTGCGAGGCGTGGTGCTTTCCAAGATCTTCACCAGTTAGACTCTCCAAACAATAAGTGGTAGGACTCACTATGGACTTTATCCTATAAGGCCCATCTCTGCGAGGCACAAACTTGGAAGTTTGGCCGCGATCGACCTCGTTTAGGCCTTGCGTCTTGAGCAACACAAGGTCGCCTGATTTATAATCAGGCGTTGGACGACGGCCTTGATCGGCATACCTCTTTTGAGTCGCCTGCGCCTTCTCGTGTACGTCACGCGCGTCCACAAGAGTACAGGACAGTTTCCTCAGATAAGGTGTAATGGCGGTATGAGCCGTCTCACTGCCCATTACTGCTTTCATGTCGTCGAGGACGTCGGCCGGAGCTCGGAGTTCGCGGCCGAATGTCAAGTAAGCGGGCGAGTGGCCAGTACTCGCCGTGACGGCGGAGTTCATTGCGAACCGCACCGCTGCAATGTGTTCGTCCCAAGATGCATGGTCCTGGCCAACCAGTATGGCCAGCTGTGGTTTCAAATCTCTGTTCTTGCGTTCAATGGGGTTAGCTTCTGGGTGGTAAAGTGGTGTGAGGTCTTGCTTGATGCCTAGCGCGTGACACGCTTGCTGCATCACTTCGCTCACAAACTGAACTCCATTATCACTCACCATTCGGCGCGGAACGCCGTAACGCAAGAATACTTCTTGGGTGAGCGTTTTTGCAGTTTCGGCACTAGTGGCGGCCCTCAGTGCGAACAGCTCCACCCAACGGGAACACACGTCCTCGATTATAAGTATCCAACGATTGCCGTTTGCTGTCTGGGGAAGTGGCCCGAACAGGTCGACAGAAACCACTTCGAATCGACGACCCGGAGCGGGAGTCTGCAGGAGACCGGCGGGCTTACGGTTATCGGCTTTATACCTTTGACAGTCGACACAACTTTTCACGTGTGTGATAACCTGCGCTTTCATTCCTGGCCAATAATATCGGGTGCTCAACCGTTGGTAAGTGCGTTCAACCCCCAGGTGTCCAGCCGTTGGTGCATTGTGGAAATCCAGCAACACTTTCTCTCGCTCGTGTTGCGGCACGACCAAACAAGCGCTGTCATCTCCGTCGGCTTCAGGGCCGTATCGGTATAGCACACCATCCGATAAAACATAGCCTCGGCTTGACCAGGCTCTCCCCCTGGAGTCAACGTCATCGGACTCCATGTCCTCTATGATCTTCCGAAGTTCGGGATCTTTGCCTTGGTTCGCGCGAACATCGGTTGGGCTTCTCTGTGGCATGTCAACTATTACCTCGCACATCTCGCAGCTGCCTGGGTCTTCATCGCAACAGGCAGGGCGGCTCAGTGCGTCGGCGACTACATTCGATTTACCGGGTGTATATTGTATTTGCAAATTATATGCTTGCAATGTTAACGCCCACCTGGCGAGCCGGCCGCTAGGTGACTTTAGACTCATGAGCCAGCGCAGCGGTTGATGGTCGGTCTTGACAATAACTTGCGACCCTTCGATGTAGCCTCGGAACTTGTTGACGGCCCAAACCACGGCCAAGGCTTCGCGCTCGGTCGTAGTGTAATTACGCTCAGCTGATTCTAACAGGCGACTGGCGTACTCCACAGGGCGTTCCTCTGGTCCCTCCCCCTGCATTAGAACTGCTCCGAGACAGTAACTGCTGCTATCGGTACGCAAGGTAAAGGGTGCTAATTCGTCTGCTTGTCTCAATATGGGGGCTGTCGCGAGCAACTGCTTGATGTTTTCGAAAGCAGCCTGTTGATCTTCGCGCCACACCCAATTGGCATTTTTCTTCAATTGGTCGGTTAGTGGCTTGGCGACGGCTGCGAAATTGGGCACGAAACGTCGGAACCAACTAGTCATGGCTACGAAACTCTTGAGTTGTTTGACGTTTTTCGGCGGCAACATCTTGGTTATCGCTGAAGTCTTCTCTGAGTCCACTTGAAGTCCGCCAGGAACAATGACATGCCCCAAGAACTTGACAGTGTCGCAAGCAAAGCAACTTTTCTTGCGATTAATTCTCAGGTCGAACATGGCTAGTCTGTCAAATACTGCTTCCAGGTCTTCCAGGTGTTGTTCGAATGTTGACGACAGGACTATCAGGTCGTCGAGGTAGGCTAGTATGGTGACGGGTCTACCGGTCTGAAGGTTGTCAGGTGCTTCGGCGTCCTCAGCTCTTCCTGGTGCCTTCTTACTAACGGATAAGTTTGTCTTAAATCTATCGATTAATCTCTGGAATGTGGCGCCTGAATTCCCAAGTCCCATGGGCATTCTTTTAAATCGGAATGTCCCAGACGGTGTCACGAAGGCGGTTTTATCCCTATCAGCTTCGGCGACGCTCACTTGAAAATAGCCTGATTGCAGGTCAAGTGTGGTCATAAAGCTGGTGGTCTTAGCGGCGTGGAGAACGTCTTCTATCCTGGGCAAGGGGTATCGATCGGGTTCCGTCACGGCATTCAATTTACGATAGTCCACACAAAGTCGCGTGCCCCCGTCCTTCTTCGTAACGAGGACCACGTTCGCGGCCCAGGGTGATTCGCATTCTTCTATCACGTCAGCCTTCAACAACTTCTGCAGCTCCTTGTGCAGGATCTTCTTTTTCCCTTGAGAAAGGCGGTAGGGCGGTGAGGCTATGGGCTCTTGATCATCACTGACTCGTATCCGGTGAATGGCGTAACTCGTGGGCGGTCCTTCAAGTGCGAAGCGGTCTATTTTCGCCACAATCACTTGATTGAGTTCATGTTTCTGAGCCGATGTCAGTGCGCGGCCTTCATCTTTCCGAAGCGTGAGGTCCACGTCATTAACGTGCATCAGCTCGGCAGGGTGACCTGACGGTGAGTCAACCTCGCGGTAGTCCACAAACTGATTCTTCTGCGCGGGCGTATCGGCAAAACTCCAGACGCCCTGTGGTAAGTCAAGTGTAATATCGGCGCGTAGTATGAAGTCTCTTCCCAGAAGAGTCCTATTATTCGCTCCTGGTAGGGCTATAAAAGACGCGGGGATGGTCCGTCCACCCAAAATAACCGATGTTTCACCAATGAGCACTTCTCGTATCCGCTGCGTTCCGTCGGCGAGACTCACGTGGCGGCGAGTCGCCTCAAATTTAATACCACTCTCAACAAGTATGTTGTAGAGACCGGGACTTGCTATACTACGGGTCGCGCCGGTATCTATCACGGCGACGCCCGTGCGGTTTGCAATTTCGACACGTACGGTTGGGCAGGATCGATCCACACAATCTATGGCGGCACTATGAAACTCAACATTAGCATCGCGGTCCTTCCCTTTACTAACATTGCACGACTCGCACCTCGAACGTATGGTACCTATGCGGCCGCAGCCGTAGCACGATAGTGGGCTACGACTATCGGGGGCCGACAATGGTTCGGCCGTTTTGGCGTAGTGGCGTTTTGCCCTACACTCCTCTACAACGTGTCCGAATCGTTTACAGGCGGAGCACCGCGGCCGAGTTCGCTTGGGCACGTTCGAACTATCGGGGGAGTCGTTATTACATGAAATTGCACTACTGGGTGTAGAGGTAGCAACATTTCCACCCAGAGGTTTACTGTTTTTACTACTCGATTTAGGTAAATTGGAACAACTCACCTCACTCAGCGACTCCTCTACATACCTGGCACGTTCAAGCAGGCAGTCGAGTCCCGCGGAAACACTTTCGCGCGTTACACGTTTCCTAATCCTACGATCTAACAGTCCATACACTACATCAATTTGCATTGCGTCGGGAACACTATAGGGCAACCTCGATAGGTTGGCGCGCACTCGCGAAATAAATGTGTCAACGCGTTCGTCGCCTTGTTCACGGGAAAATATTTCTCGAAGAATCTTGTGAGCCGGGCGTGGCGTGCCGTACATCGCTCGAAGTCGACGTAGCGCCTCGTCCCAGGTCGTCACTTCTACCTTCACGCCGCGCCACCATATGGCGGCTTCGCCGGTAAGCAGCATGGTAATGCCGCGCAGCGCGTGTTCATCGCTCACCGCCGCGCAATCCTTGTACACGGCCACGCTGTCGACGAAGGCTTCAAGCTCGTCGGCGCTCCGGGCGGCTCCGTCAAATCGGGCCGTACACCGGGAAAAGTTGCCAGAGGAACTCGTTGCGCCGGCGCAGGTAACAGCGGTTGGGGTCGGAGTGGGGCCATCCCGCTCGCCGGCAGACGGCGGTGTGCCGACCCTCACAATCACGCTGGAAATCAGCCTTGCCAACTGTTCCTCGGAGATTCCGATCAAGTCGTCGCGGCGCGCGAGACACGGCGCTGCCGCGGAGCCCGAGCACGCGGGTTCTATGCTATCTAAGCGCTGCTCGTCGTCGGACGAATCGTTGCTTGCTCTGTCGGAGTTTCTTGCATTTAAACGTGTCGTCCGCGGCATGTTTGTGTACTTGCTTCTTTGCTTACGAACAGAACCAGTGCGCGACGCAAAACGTTGCTTTTGCGAAAAATGTCCGTTACAACTTACACGTGCCGCGTTCACTCGTACCTACTCGCGATCTCAGTAACGCCGCGGGTTCTTGCCACTAGTTGGGCGCAATATAATGCTCGGGTGGCATATAAATAAAAACGCGGGCCTTTCATCAGTACACTTTAATACTCGTCTACAAAGATGTTAGGTACAATAGTGTTATGTTATAATACAATAGCGAGCGGGCGCGGGACGCCGGACTTCGCGTGCCCGTCGCGTTGTGTTGCTGCGAGCTCACTGCCCGCGCGCACGGCGCGGTCGCGGGGGAGCCGGCGAGCCGGTACGGTAGAGGAGTCGAGTAAGTTGGGTACGGTACAGGAGCACGCTAAATGTACTCGAGCGCGTTACATATGTTATTTGATTTCTAAGGGCGATTATTTGAATTTTCTTATACAGCCCCTTCTTTCTATAATATATTTGTGTTCAAAATCTATGTAATACATATTCTTGTTTTCAAATAAATAAATATTATTAATATAACAGGTCTCTTCGATGAGTGAGCTAAGGCTATACTCCAACCCGCTGGCCTAATGCGAGTTGGTAGACTTCCCACACCTTCAAAATTCTTATATAGAATTCTCAGGTATCCAGGTTTCCTCACATTACTTTCACCGTTAAAGCAATCGATAACTAACAATGGATATATGTAATTGAGAAAATTCAGAGGTGCTCTTGGGGCTGATTTCGAACCTGCGACTTTCATCTTGGCAGTCCATATCAATCCCCGCCGAGCTATCGCTGGTTATGAAATGTAGGTAGGTTTTTTTTAATCAAAGATATTGTATTGTTACGGGAGGAGTAGGGGTTCCTCCCAAGTCCGTCCCTGCTGTATCTCGCAGCTGTAGCCCGAGTGACCGTGATTTCAGTTCCGCTCAGTCAGCCGCCGACTTGCTCCTACTTTACGTCGAATCATTAATCGTTATTTTAGCGAAATTTGTAGCATTTTTGAGAGCCGCCGAAGGAGCAGAACACTGTTTTTATTTTACGAAACAGGCCAACCGAAACACAAGTTTTAATAAACTTTACAGTTTTAATTAAATAATGCTATTTAAAGTTTTAAATATTGGGAGCACCTAACAGGGATTGTTTCAGCAAAATTCCTTTTGTCTAAGATTGTTTAGGGTTTTGCTTGTGGTGAAATAATTATATGTAAATATTTTATAATAATTTTTAATATTGTATCTGTTGATATGATACAAAGTTGCGAGATTGTGTCTAGCTATACATAGGTTGTACCGCACCAGGGGGCGAGCACGAACAACTTACGAATAAGTACTCGAATCGAGAACGCTAGCTTAAGTATGAAGGTTCAAACAATTTTTTGCCATTTCGATAGGAATACGTTTTCGCAAGTTATTCGTGCTAGCCCCTCTGTTCTTGTATAGTTTTTTTTTTTTTTTACTAGCCCTTTATTATATACGTCCCACTGCTGGGCACGGGCCTCCTCTACTGAATAAGAGGGGTTAGGCCTTAGTCTACCACACTGGCCTAATGTGGGTTGGCAGACTTCACATACCTTCAAAATTCTTATGAAGAACTTCTCAGGTATGCAGGTTTCCTCACGATGTTTTTCCTTCACCGTTAAAGCAAGTGATAATTAACAATTAATATACACATAACTTAGAAAAGTCAGAGGTGTATGCACTTGGGGCTGGTTTCGAACCTGCGACTTTCGTCTCGACAGTCCATACCACTCCCCGCTGAGCTATCACTGCTATTAATATTTGTATAGTAATTGTAATTGCTTCTTGTATAGTACAGTATGTATATATAGGTAGGTGCAATACGCTCGCACCGCATCGGTTGTTTGTCGACGCGCAGTGATTGATTGATTAAAGTAATAAATGCACGTCCTTGTGCTCCTTAATTCGGTCGTTTTGTTTATCCCTGAGGCTACCCGCAAACAGTATCTTGTTAGTGTTTTTATAGCAGAGACAAACTATCGCATGGACATTTTTTTTTTAATAGCAAAGGCCGGCAAACGAGCATGTGGGCACCTGATGGTAAGCGATCTCTACCGCCCATGTACGCCCACAATACAAAAAAATATGGACGCGTTGCCTACCTTAAAGGAAAGGTATTAGGAAGGGGAGGGGGATTTGGGCCTCCGGATATCTCACTCACCGTACGAAACGCAGCAGTATGTATGTACATCGATTTCTCCGCCATTTGTGGACCGATTTTGTTGGAAAAAAATTCACTCGATAGAGTTTAGCTGCGATGTGGTCCCATATAAATTTGGTTAAGATCTGATGACAGAGTACGGAGAAAAAAAAACTCCTCAACAGACAACAGCACACTCGTCGCGATTGCGTTATTGTATTAGAAATTACATGCTATTGCTTGAAGTCGCTTTCTAAGTTTTGTTAAACGTTATCTTGTATCGACTTGTCATAAGCGCTATTTTAATTGCCTACATGATCAATAAACGATTTCTTCTGCCTGGTGTTATTTCGGCCTTTTTGTACTATAGATTTGACGGTATTATTTGGGGCCTGTATTACTGACCCCTACAAAACGCAACGGGAACCAAGTTTCACCATTGTCTCGTGCATGTGAGATTGGCTTTGGGTTTATTTTGGTGGCGTAATTAATACCACTATTATATCACTGACCGACTGCCTCGGTGGCGCAGTTGTAATGCTTACGCGTTAAGATTAAGCTTACGCTGAGGTCTCGGGTTCGATCCCCGGGTCGGGTAAAGTAGTATTGGGTTTTTATATTACGAAATGCTCAATTTCTTCAGCCTGGAATTTGTGCCCGGTATGGCGATAAGCTCGCCCCCTATCACATTATGGGACGGAGATACGCTCGGCGAAATGTGGGTGTACTGGTTACACTGCACCTTCGGGGATTACAGGCGTGAGTGTGTATGTACTCGTATGTATGTATTATAACACTATCAAAGGAACATAATTGAAGTATTGAGTCGCATGTTGGTTAGTTCAGCGATGTCAGCATTCCCACACAATCAGGATTATTACATGCAGTGTTTAGCATAACATGTCTGTAGAATTGTAATTATCGGTATTTGCGGTATTCATGACCGTAAGTGATTGCTAAGGGCTTTGCACTGACCTAACTGAATACGCTGTTTATATGTCTATTGAATTAACTATCCAACTGATTGAGACTTAAGTGATATGTTTGTTTTTGCCCGGTATGGCGATACGTTCGCATCACATCATGGGACGGAAATTAAGTCTGTCAATCTTTGTTTTTAAACTTTTCTTTGGGTCGGTTGCTTGAACGAAACGCAACAGAAAACCGCTACTTTAAGCCTTATTTACTACTTTAGTTTACTTTTTCTGTGAGACAGTAGTGATGACCCGGTCGAGCCGGCCCATTCGTGCTGTAGACAAAACTGTCTACAGCGTGGCTCTACCACTCAATAATAATGTCGACGTCTTAGTCTTTCATCCCTTATCTCATCTCCTTAGAGTAGGTAGTACATTTTTATTGTATTTAACGGTACCACCAAGAAAGTAAAGCCAATTGAATACAAAAATAATCACCGAAATCGGATCACATTTCGCGGAGTTACGCGTGGACATGTATAAATGTATAAAACAGACACCAATTAATACACAAGCGAATTGAGAACCTACTCAATTTTCTTCGTCGGTCAATAAAACAACCTCAATGACGCTTGTACTCGTTACACTGGTGAGATCGAAGTGAGTTCGCTATAGGGTAGTTAATATATGACGGTCGTACGTAACCGCGTCCGTTGAATGCTTAATGGTGCAGTTGAGCCGAGGCTCAGCATAATCGTGCAATCGTTTGGTTCACCAAATGTTACAAGTGGAGACGCATTTTTAGATTTTTCGATGTAACATAGGTTAGCTACCCATAGTTTGCCAATATATGGTGCCTCTAAAATCAGCTTCCGTAGAAATGTTAATAGCTTGTGAGGCTCAATTGAGTTCTTTTTAAGGGGATTCTTGCCGCTTGTATTTTTTTTAGTGTCGGATACTGCTACTGTTAGTTAGTATTATTTTATTTTATTTAATAATACAAAGTATTTCAAGTATGAAATCGACCCAGTTTTTGCGTCTCTAAATCCATAATTCCTCTCTGTTCTTCATGATCGATAATATTTGGCTAAACGGTGTGGTAGAAGGGCCGGTCCCTCGGCGTCACTTCGCAGCCGTGAAAATAAAACCAAATCGTTCAGTTTTTATCACAGCTTGGAGCGGCGAGCGAGGCACTCGATCGCTTCGATTGTTCCGATCATTTCGATCACGCGCGATTTATACCCCCAGCCACGCCAGTTCCGTGTCGCGGGGGAAAAATCACCGAGGTATTTGTTTCGATTGCTTATGCTAAAATGCCATAGTGATGTAACTAACTGCCTCGGTGGCGCAGTTGTAATGCATACGCGTTACGATCTCGGGTTCGATCCCGGGTCGGGTAAAGTGGTATTGGGTTTTTCTATTACGAAATGCTCAGTATCAGCCCGGAGTCTGGAATTTGTGCCCGGTATGGCGATAGGCTTGCCCCCTATCACATCGTGGGACAGAGATACGCTCGGCGAAATGTGGGTGTACTAGTTACACCTCTGCCTACCCCTTCGAGGAATACAGGCGTGAGTGCGTATGTATGCAACTAAGGTATTGCTCCTAGGATAAAAAAATATTTAAGTTCATAAGATCTCAAATAATAATTAATGAAAACCAAACATAGCTATAATACTTGTATATTAATTAGACAATATATATAAGAGTATTACATGTATCGACTTTTAATAATAACAATTATATATAATAACAATAACAGTTATAAAACAAGGGAGGAGTGTTCGTCCAATGTTCGTTCGTCCGAAGTTGCTGAGCTTTTACACAATCCTGTGCATGATGGTTTTTTAATCAATCATATGGCAGCGAAAACTAAAGTAAGTGCTAATAAAATTGTTTATTCCATCGAGTTGGGTAGCATCACTAGATATTTGAGAATATTTTCCTGTAATATATATTCGGCGAGCGCAGACACTAGGCTGTCGCGTGGTGTAATGCAGACGTGAGATGTACACCGGAGTGTTCAGCTGCGTGGTACTGTTATACATGTACTATGTATGGGACCTCCCTGATGCAGACCTTACTCAGCAAAGTATCGTGTAATAGTCGTAAGAGAGCTTTTGGACAACAGTCAGTCTATAACAAGTTTTAAGAGTGATCACTCGCCTCTTCTATTTCTATTGTAACAACCTAAAAGTTTAATAAAAGTGTTTTTTTTTGTATTATATCTTTTTTAAAAAGAGTATACAACAATCCCGTATAACAGTACGCACGATGAGCTTGGGCTCGTCCTAAGCGTTGCCACAGCGGTGCATGTTGTTGCTTCCTCCTTTGCACCATTATAAAATCATCGTCAGTAGCCCAAATTGGTGCCGTTTCGGGCTTGGGTTTCACTGAGGGACACATGTACTGCCAGTGACGCGGCGAAATCTCTAGATTGAGGTTTCATGTACTATTAATGATGACACTCTTATACCGTAAAAACACGTCTACTAGGTGCTTTCAAAAATAGTTGTAGGGGTTAAATCTTATTCGAACATAGAATTAGAATAGGCCCTTAGTGAAAGAATATCATTTATTAGGCGGTTTTTATTTCATTAATCTAAATAAGTAGATTTTATTTCTTAGATAAAATATAAGACGGTAAAATAAAAAAATACTCGTATTATGCCACATGTAAAGAACTATTTTGAGCTATTTTCCTATAACATATGAAGAGTCCAGGGAAAGAATGAACTAACATTTGAAAAAAAAAGATTTTTCTACTTAGAAGTCTATGTACTTATATACTTACATTATGTACTCAGTCCATGATAC
The DNA here is from genome assembly GCA_905332985.1 of Mimas tiliae. Taxonomy (NCBI): domain Eukaryota; kingdom Metazoa; phylum Arthropoda; class Insecta; order Lepidoptera; family Sphingidae; genus Mimas; species Mimas tiliae. The sequence continues at coordinate 15,249,189 of HG995256.1, forward strand.
AAAATTACCCGAGATAATTATAATAATATAATTACATAATAGGCTCTAACATTTTTTATACTAGGCATTTCAATGTTTGGCAGAAAAATATTTTATTGTTTTAATTTGGTAGCGTACACCGCGAATGCAGCAGACACGAGCGGTGAGCGCTCGTCCGGGCGGTGCACTTATTCAGTTTATAGTTTCTGTAAAAATAACCAATTCAATTGCACCGTATGTGAAATAATGTGATATAACGTGAAAGATTACCTGGAAGACAAAACCGCTTGGAATTTAGCCGCTCACTCCTTACAAAATTGGATGTACATAGTTCTCTTTTTTTTTATATATTATATTATTTAATATTGACTGCTCTATTGGCGCAATATTAGTATGTAAGGGAATATTGACATTTTGTTTTTTTTTGTTATAAATTATTTCCTTTTTTTTATGTGTATGCGAGTGCTACATATGTCTGGTATACTTTTGGCTATCACTTGAAAGGGCCAATCCAGGAATTTCTGTACATTACACTCGCATAATTTCTGTAAAACAATGTCTGGACATTAAAAGAGGCCATAACCCATGAGTTTGTTTCGGCATTTCTTCTCATGGCTAGCCCTGAAATGCCGTCGTAAATGTAATATAGCTTAAAAAATGATTGACATGTAAAAGTTATATTTATGATCCAATTTACAGAATAAATGATTTGAATTTGAATATGTATGGAGAAGTGTATTTAGTTATTCTAAAATTGCCTGTCTTAACATTTATTCGGACATTGAAATATCAGTATGAAATATTCATTTCAACATCTTTATTGTTCTCTACATCACAGATACACTCTGTGGTGTAGATATACAAAATACTTCATACTGTAAATAATATATATCCACGCGAAGAGAAAACTTTGGACCCCATTTTAAGCAATATATGCGCACGGAGGGGTGTGATTTAATATAAAGTTTATATGGAAGAGAAGTGCAGAAAGCTATATAAATTTCTGCTTTCTCTCCATACACATAGATTATTATTATCAGTTGCAACTAGCGGAAACTATGATGAACTAAAATTGGTAATATGAGTTATTTTATATTACATCAACCGAATACGGAATTAGTATTCGAGCGATTCTTTGTTTTTTTATAGGTAGTACGAATTACTAGTTTCGCATTTCGTCAATAGTAATTTTATATGAATTGTAAAACTGTGAGCACGTTTTTTTTACAGCATAAGCCGGAAAACGAGCAAGTAGGTCACCTGATGGTAAGTTATCTCCACCGCCCATGTACGCCCACAATACCAAAAGAATTATGGTTGCGTTGCCGACCTTAAAGGAATGGGATAATTAAGGGATTTGCGTTTGGGCCTCCGGATATCTCACTCACCGTACAAAACGCAGCAGCAAGCTGCTACTTTACGCCGGTTTTCTGTGAGACAGTGGGATCGACCCGGACGATTCATTCGTGCTGTAGACAAAAGTGTCTACAGCGTGGCTCTACCACTCAAAAACGTACTAGACCGACGTAGCTGCACGTATGTAACTCGTACTAAACCTACTTAATGCCAAACTCTTTATAAGTGTTCTGATTAGCGAGATGGTGCGGCGGCGCGGCGGTGCGGGGCGGGGAGCGGGGGGATGGCCATTTCTCAAACTTCAGCCGCTAAGTTACTCACAACTTTGTCGCCTTTTAATACACGCCATTCCATTCGAAAGCTTACAATTTAGATACAAATTTACACAAAACTTTATGAATACCAATCTTTTAGGGTCTTTCAAAGTATTTCAATCCCTATGATTTTGTGGTAGAGTACAATATCGCGTATGTAGAGCATGGTGTGTTATTAATTCGTGCTTGTTTATTTACCTTGCAGCGAATCGGCGTATTTACAATTTATGAATATTTTTACGTCCTTAAGTAAAAGTAAATAACCATGAACGCTTACAAATGAAAAAAAAATGTTTGAGAGCGGAATTAATGAGAGATTTTATCTCATTTGAAAAATAACGTTATTTAGAGACATGACTATTACATTAGAATTGATTTTTAGGATTTATGTGTTTATAATTAAAAGCGGTCATAGCTCAGTGGCGAGTAGTACGGACTGTCGAGACTAAAGTCGCAGGTTCGAGACCAGCCTCAAGAGCATACACCTCCGACTTTTCTAAGTTATGTGTGTATTAATTGTTAATTATCACATGCTTTAACGGTGAAGGTAATATCGCGAGGAAACCTGTATACCTGAGAAGTCCTTCATTAAAATTTCGAAGGTACGTGAAATCTGCCAACCCGTATTAGGCCGGTGGGCTAATACCTAACTCCTCTCATTCAGTAGAGGAGGCAGGCAGCAGTGGGACGTGTATAATACAGGGCTAGTATTATTATTATTTTATTTTATAATGCGAGAGTCTAATTTATATACTAGCTTTTGCTAGGCTCCGTCCACTAAAAGTATATTTAGTATCATATCCCACGAACGGTTATCTGTGATAAAAAAGTGTCTTACATAGTAATCCAAGTCTTACTCTATCTATATACCAAACATTCAAATCCATTCAGTCGGTAACGTGGTTGATTAACAAATATCAAAATTTAAAACATGCGTACATCTAAACTTTCAAATATATACATACATACGCACTCACGCCTGTAATCTCCGAAGGGCTAGGCAGAGGTGTAACCACTAAACCCACATTTCGCCGAGCGTATCTCCGTCCCATGATGTGATAGGGGGCGAGCCTATCGTCATATCGGGCACAAATTCCAGACTCCGGGCTGATACTGAGCATTTCGTAATAGAAAAACCCAATACCACTTTACCCGACCCGGGGATCGAACCCGAGACCTCAGCGTTAGCCTCAATCGTAACGCATACGCATTACAACTGCGCCACCGAGGCAGTCAAATATTATAATATCCTGTACCTATATTATAATAAAGATGAGTTATTCACCAGACTCAAAGTTGATTAAATAACAAACATCCAAACACGTCCTATTTCACCTCAATGGTATGGATAAGCCCTTCATATTCATAACTCGACGCATCAGACCCTAAATAAAACCCAAAAGAATCCTTAATGCAGGTAACTGTTACTAGGCACAGTTTTCCATAATAGGATTTGGCCCCAACGTAAACAAGAGGCGATGATATCACGCGGGACGGCCGGCGGATTTGTCCGAGCGGAACAACGATGAAAAATCTGCCTTGTGCCGGGTTCAGCTGGTATATGTAGTTATTTCTGGCGAACGTCGAGAGATGCTATGTCTTTTGACCGTTGATATTATATTAGGAATGCAGTGTACTTACCATTAGGGGTAGTGTACACTTTGCCGTGCCAGTATAAAGTCAAGATTTTTATATGGGATTTTTATATTACTGCTCCGCTGCCGGTTTTCATACAAAGTTCCCCGCTTTACCCCCTTAAAATAAAAATTTCTAAAAATCCTTTCTTAACGGTGTAATGTAGGGGACATTACACAAACTATCATCTGATCAAAATTCATGATCTTCGCTGTAGTTGTTTTTGAGATATCATAAAATCAGTGAATGAATGGTATTTCGCTTTGATATATATAGATTACTAGCCGTTACCCGCAGCCCCACCCGCGTAAGGTTTTTTGTTTTTGAGATAAAAAGTATCCTATGTTCTAATTCATGTCTTAGTCTACTCGTGTGCCAAGTTTTATCCAAATTCATTCAGCCATTAAGGCATGTATGTCCTAGTAATGCAATCATATTTGGTACTAAGATGGATGAAATAGTTATACAGTATGCATTGCTTAAATTTGACCACACCTTTCTGTAACACATTGTATATTTGAAACTCAACGAAATTAGGTCAGTTTCATGAAGGCAGAATATGATACAATGTGCAAATAATCTCGATAATAATTTGGGTAATTTGCTTTTATATTTTAAAGAATTTTTGATATATAATAATAAAAAAGGTTTATATTGTACGAGCTTTTGCTCGCGGCTCCACCCGCTTGAAAAGACTTTTCCGAATTAAAACTTAGCCTATAACCGTCTCCAGGGTCCCATCTATCTCTACATCAAAATTCATCAAAATCGGTTCAGTGATTTAGGCATGCGTAACAAACAAATATATATATATAGTTTTTTCATAAAAAGTATCCTATGTTACTTCTTATACCTCCAAGAATGTGGGTACAAAGTTTCATGATGATCGGTTAAGTAGTTTTCGCGTGAAAGCGTAACAAACAAACTTACATTCACATTTATAATATTAGTATGATATTGTACAATTCTAAGAGCCGCGCCGATGTAGTATGCAGTACATATTCGCTGCGTATACCACCGCATTTTTTCGTACAATAAAGGAGAAGTGCAGATGTAAGTGGCTCTCACGCGATAATATAAGATAATTGAAATGTCTGAATGAACTCAGATTCAACGTGGTACAGTATCATCCGGGATGCAGTGTACTTACTTCATTCTATCTATATGGAATTCTTGTGGTGAAAAACCGTAAATTCTATATAAATCTGATTTTATGCTTAAGAATCTGCATGCCTCGGTGGCGCAGTTGTAATGCGAATGCGTTACGATTGAGGCCAACGCTGAGGTCTCTGGTTTGATTCCCGGGTCGGGTAAAGTGGTATTGGGATTTTCTATTATGAAATGCTCAGTATCGGCCCGGAGCCTGGAATTTGTGCCCGGTATGGCGATAGGCTCGCCCCCTATCACATCGTGGGACGGAGATACGCTCAGCAAATGTGAGTGTACTAGTTACATCTCTGCCTACCCCTTCGGGGATTACAGGCGTAAGTGCGTATTATTATAATATGTATGTGTGTGTATGTTTTGTCAACACGAATCAATATTGGCATTGTCGTAGACTTTCGTAGCACCGTAGCACAGTCGTAGCAAATATAGTAGTACCGTAAGAGTTAGAAGTAAAATATTTTTATTTGTTCAATTTGCTGTTGGTTCACAATTGTACAATTTAAACGTGTACTTACATGAATATCACATTTTCACATATCTTATTACTACTTAAAGAGACTGTTATTAAATTATTTAATAATTGGAATTGTACCAATGAAATACATGGCTTAAAATAGAAGAGTGTTCCCTCAAAGCTCTCTTTAAATATTTAATAGAGGCAGTAAGAGCTATAGCACTGGCTGTAATGCACTAGTGTGAGTTCAGCTTCCGTACCATCTCCGGCGCTTGCGAGCGTAGCTATAAGCGGTACGAGCGATACGCTACATTTGCAAAAATACTGACACCACCTACTTTCTACGCTAACTTCCCTCTACCCCTCTAACAGGCGATATAGAAATGTTCGGACGTGGTATTATAATACATTGTGAGGTAAAGCAAAGTTTGCACATTTTTATGTGCACTTATAAATTTTGAGATATTTAAGTTGCATAGAATAGTGATATTTGCTATAGCCAAATTTTCCTTATAAATATGTAAAGTAAGGAAGTGAAGCCCTCTTGTAGCTTTATGGTGCTCCTATTATGTTTCTATGTTCAGTTTTTGCTATTAATTTCAACTCATTATTACTTTTTAATTTAATTTAAAAATACCAGCATTATTCAAAGCTACCTATGAGTGGTAGAGCTAGGCTGTAGATAGTTTTGTATACAGCATGAATGGGTCGGCTCGTCCAGATCGTTACCACTGTTTCACAGAAATTCGGCGTAAAGCAGCAGCTTCGTACGGTGAGAGATATCCGGAGGCCCAAATGCCCCTCCCCTTCCCAATCTGGACTGCGCTCATCACCTCGATACATAAGTTGTTAGGTCTTATAATATTATGTCTGGAACACAACTGTGCTTACACTAGCAGCAGAAATGAACGAAGCAGTGGTACCTACCCAGACGGTACCTCGCATACGAGGGACCTGCCACCTAGTAAATTTTAAACAATAATGGAACCGTGGACCTCTTCAACATATTGTCTTATCCATAAACGTTGCTTTAATTCCCAGCTTTATTAGTTCCCAGCTTTAGTAGTTAGTCGTGGATAAAAATGTATTTAGAGAGCGCGCGGGGAGACGGCGACTCCCGACACAATCGCAATACTAACGCCAGTGCAGTCGACAGTGCAGCAACATGCAGTGGTTACTGCAACTGCACGCAATCACAGCCGCTTCTGCTGTGCCACTTATTTACTTTAATCGTTGTTTTATTACTCTGAGCTATACATCTTTTATTGCTTTGACGGCTGCTTATCTCTGAGAGGGTCTTGAGCCTTCAGGATGTATTTTAGACCGGAGTCAACAGTAGCCACTTTAGGTTCTGTAACTGAAGCGTGATATTTGGACCCTTTTCATAAGCCTTCGTCATCTCTATGTCTCTAAAGGATCTTTTGAACCGTAGTAGTAGTAGCTGTTTGAATCTCTGATAGAATATGTATTACTAGCTTTTACTCGCGGCTCTGCCCGCGTAAACGGCCTTTCCCGGGATAAAAGTAGCCTATGTTCTAATCCAGGTCATGGTTTACTTGTGGGCCATATTTCATCCACAACCGTTAAACCATTAAAGCGTGACAGATGTGATGCTAGTCAGGTAACTTCGATACGCCCGTTTTGTATGGAAACGGTCGCGTACCTCAAAACCAAATAGACAAGCTGTGCGGTACAAAGAAATTGCGCACTTAGTTACGGTCAATTGACCGCAACTTATTTAATCACCCGCGAGAGAGTGACAAGAGCAGTTGTTGTTGTTTGAACAGCTGCGAACGTTAAATTCGATAAACTAACACGAAATTGTTTATTGTGACCCATAAAACATTGACATTATTGACGTGCATATATTATTCATACGATTTAAAGTTATTTTACGGAAGTAACTATAATATTTATTTTGATCGAAAAAGTCATTTGTTGTGAATGAACAGTAATACCAAACAAAACAGCCGTCTCAATATTGCCATCTCGCTTGCTCTTACCTTCTCTCGCTCCCACGCCTTCGACGTCATTCCCGCCTCGCCGGCCGCGTATATAACACAATTTTACTTCTGAACAACCCGTCTATGGTATTAAAGTCTTTGCTCTAAACAGATCTTTTAATCTCTCTGCATCACTTTACATCCACAGTATGATAGACAAAACTACAACTAGCATCAATCCAGATTACACTGCGTTTTTCTACCCAATAAATCACATCTGGCAGGCACTCTGGTACCGGCACCTGACGCATGGCAATATTTACAGTCGTGGCACTCGCACGGAATACCAAATTATTTCTTTCCTTTGTTTCTCAGGTGAACGATTGTTATAGCACGAGTGTGTCGAATTTGTTACCTCCGGAACTTAGCAAAATATGTACTCGACGTAAATATAAACATGCCGTGAGTTAGGGCCACCCACGAGGATGGGAAGTATTGTATTTTGTATAATAGTAATATTGAAGTTTTAGGAGTGGTAGAGCCACGCTGTAAACGCTTATCGACAGCATGTATGGGCAGGCTCGACCGGGTCATTACCACTGTCTCACAGAAAATCGGCGTAAAGTAGCAGCTTGCTGCTGCGTTACGTACGGTGAGTGATATATCCGGAGGCTCAAACCTCCTCCCCTTCCCAATCCCTTATTTATTATCCCTTTCCTTGAAGGTCGGCAATGCACCCATGATTCTTTTGGTATTGTGGGTATACATGGGCGGTGGTGATCACTTACCATCAGGTGACCTACTTGCTCGTTTGCCGGCCTATGCCATAAAAAAGTGTCTCTTTTTTATTTCAAAAAAGGTATTGGTACTGGTTACACCTCTGCCTAACCCTTCAGGTATTACAGGGGTACTGACGCACTGGCGTATGTAACATTCTACCGATAAGTAGAGTGAATTGTTAAAACTCACTGAACCAAATCTCTTAATGTTTGCTGCAATTACAAAACTTACAAGATGGCACGCTTTAGATTCTCCTTCACACTTCACACAACATCGTAGTGTATGCGACGAGCGTCTCGAAATAAATACTTTCCGGAAAGCACCTCACATCACTCATTCAGCAACGGTCTCGCCAACGCTCACGTTCACTAGAATATGTCACAAGTCGACCACAAAACCACTTAGTTAAATACTGAAATATTCACGCCCGGTTTCTGAAAGGCTGAACATTTGGAACATTCAACTAACAGAACTTTGAGTTGACTTAATTATAAATCACTAGCCATAAATCTACTAGTTATTTATGTCTACGACAGTCGTGGGTTAGTAAAATTTCATATATTGTAGAAGTGAGGCTTATTTTGTTGTAGATTCTGGAGTCCTAAACATCCTTATTATTCCCGTAATTTTAAACTCGATTCTAAAGTGTAAAATAATATACCCTTGAGTTTTGTATCTAAACACGCATATTTGCACGTTATTTTCCCTCCACAAGGTAAAGGAGCTAATGCCGGAATAATATAAGCGTCGTGTTTAATATTTACAGTGAGTAGATCCTGTAATATTTGATATGAGTATAACAAATGCCGAGTGTAGGCTCGTAAAAGGTATTTGTTGACAAAAACATACCTTAAGAACACTACACAGAGTACATTTTGTGTTTGACACGTGTACAAATTGGCATAGGAATCCTGTTTAATACCGTGCCTGTGCAGGGTTGCCAGGAAATTCGAAATTTGACGCTCCAGTTTCCATTTGAGTTTAGAGTAAAATTTATCGCATGAAAAGGTGAGGTGGGAATTTTGTCTCAGTTCATTTGTTCAGCAAATATGTATTTAACATACTCTAGGTGAAAACTTTGTGTGATATTTTTTAACCCCCGGCAAAAAGAGGGGTATTATAAGTTTGACCTCTTTGTCTGTATGTGTATGTAAAATGGACCGATTTGAGTGCGTTTTATTTGTTTGAGTGCTGGTGTAATCGAGATGGTTCTCAAATATGTATGAAGAAAGTATCACGTGCAGCTATTTAAAAGTTGCAGACTTTTTCTAATTGACGCCGGATTTTGGAACGGTTAGGTTATTATTTGAAACTAAAATACGATTAATATTATATAACTGCTTGCGAGTTTCTGGTGTAATAAGTAGAGATGCTACAAATAGTGATTTTGCCAAATGCTGATTATTTGATCTCGCTTGCTGCCGCTTGCTGAATAGTGAGCTACCGAATAGTCAGTAAAATAAAAGATATGTGCATTTGACAGCAGCGGCGGACCCTTATAGTCTTGGTCAGCAAATTTAAAATAATATCTAAGCTTGAAAGAATCAGTAAGATTGTAGTCAGAGGCAGGTACCTACTATTTAAATCATTTGCTATCAACAAATGCTAAAAGATACATTTTATTGAGTAACCACTGATAGATTTTAACCGACTTAAAATAACGAGGAGGTTCTAAATACGGCGCATATATCATTAAAGTCTTTAAGTATTATTATTTTTTGAAATAGAGTTTTGAATAAGACGATTGAATAGTTGGTTCCTCGATTACATAGACCAATGAGGCGATTATAAAATTGAATTCGCATATTATTAAGTAGCTTTCTCACAACATGGTAAATAAAAGAACCTTTTTTCATACAATTTGATAAAAATAAGATATTAAATAACTGTAAAAGCTTACGTTAATACCCAGCCTGCAAAATCCTATTTGAGGGTAGAAATTCTCTCAGTATTTGTAAGCAAGTAACCCAGTGACAATGGTTGTATCCGGTGCGGGTTCGGTGCTCGTCCGTCAGTTAAAATGAGCGCCAGATGAGGTTGGCGGAGACCCAACGTTATTACAGAGAGCTTCCTTCACGCCGGCTTATCTCTCTATGCAAATTAACAGCTAAGGATTACTGTTGCAAAAATATGGAAAAAAATATCAGGGTTGGGTGCGGACGAAAGTGATAAAGAATTTGTAGAGATGCTATTAAAAAAGATTATTTATTTATTTATTTATAATGCTTTATTGTACATTAGACACATATTTAAACTAGAAAGACAATTAACATTTAAACATAATATGTCGGAAAATATTTTTTTTGGTATCATAAGCAAGAACGGACAAACGAGCAAGCGGGTCAGCTGGGATCTCCACTGCCTATGTACGCTCACAATATCAGAAGAATCATGAGCGCGTTGCCGACCATAAACGATAGGAATAATTAAGGTATTGGGAAGGGGAAGAGAATTTGGGCCTCCAGATATTTCACTCACCGTACGAAACATAGCAGCATAAATAAATAAATACACCCAACAGTTACACACATAGTCCTGACTCCACAGTAAGATACGAGTTTTGTGTCGTGGGTATCAGGAACTACAAGAGACTTTCGGTCTCACAACACCCAGACCCGAAGCAAATATTTGTGGATCACACAAACATTTGTCTCGGTGCGGAAATCGAACCCACGGCCTCCCGTTTCACAACCGGCTACTCGTCCGCTGTGTGCTGCTTTACGTTGGTTTCCTGTGAGGCAGTGGTAACGACCCGGTCGATCCGACCCATTCATGCTGTAGACAAAACTGTCTACATCGTGGCTCTATCATTCAAATTTATAATAAAATACCTATTCTAGATAATCAACGGTTTTTATGAGTTTTTTTATGAGTGTTAGGCTAAATCGTAAAACTGACGTTAGGTTACGAGAAAATTCTGAGAAACCCGCCAATCCAATCGTTGTACAACAAATATATGTGTCATATTGTTCATTTCGGAAACTGTCGAAGCAAAATTTGTATAATAACTTATGTAAAAAATCTTCTATTTTGTATTGTTTGTGGTAAAAAATAGAATCTTCCACTTCGCTAGGAATTTGTATGGCGCAATCTAAAAAATAAATCATAAATCGCCAAGGTCATTTGCACAGGGTACAACTTTAAAGTTGGTAACGCTGAACGTACTTCTTCCAGTATTGTATTTTATTTTATTTTATTTAGCATACCAACAGAATAATTACATAATAATTAAAATTACATATAATATTATATTATTATTATATTATTTAGGCTATGAAATAGAAATAGAAATGATATAGTTTTTATTAATCATGTAGGCAATTTAAATAGCGCTTATGCCAAGTCAGTACAAAATAAAGAAACTTATGTATAGAAATCATATCAACTAATGTATACATAACATACATAGCATCGTCAAAATACACTGGGCAACTTTAAATTTTACAATATTTTTATAATAGTCCAGAATTGTTAAGATTATTATTATTATTTTACTGTACATACAACAAAAACATCTTCTCAATTTGTATTATAATTTACAAATTCATGATTGACATGGCCTTGCTGTAGATTTCGGTATGCCTTAGAATATTTAATTTCGTGTTTCATTAAAACGTTGAAAGTTTCGAAACAATTCCTTAACATTTATTCTTTTAAAACGCATTTTGAATCCTTGGCAACCCCACCCCGCTGCTTTATTCATGGGAACGAGGTACGCATTATGAACATAATCAGATTTGCAAATGAGCCTACGCGGCGGCCGGCGCGCGGAGCAGCATACGGCGTCCGGCGTCCAGCGTCCAGCGTCCGGCTCGTGAACTCGCCACTGTTCCAACACAACTACCCAAATAGATTGGTACCAATGATGATGCAGGGTATGATCCAGCATTTCGTTGAGTCATAAATTTTATTTCACCGACTGCCTCGATGGCGCAGTTGTAATACGTACGCATTACGACTGAGGCTGACGCTGAGGTCTCGGGTTCGATCCTTGGGTCGCGTAAAAGTAATATTGGGTTTTTCTATTACAAAAATGCTCAGTATCGGCCGGGAGTCTGGAATGGTGCCCGGTATGGCGATAGGCTCGCCCCCTATCACATCATGGGACGGAGATACGCTCGGCGAAATGTGGGTGTACTGGTTACATCTCTGCCTACCCCTTCGGGGATTACAGGCGTGAGTGCGTATCAATTTTATTTTAATAATTTGAGGGGGTAAAAGACATTCCGTATGGCATTGGAGTGCGTTCGTCATCCCAATACATAAGATGGTAACTCTCATAAAGCCCAGTAATTTCACTGGCTTCAGTGTCCTTCAAAATTAAACACACTGCTTACATACTGCTGCTTGGCTGCAGAAATAGATGGTACCAGCCCAGACTGCGTGTCGCATACGATGGACCTACTACTCAGTTGGTACCACCTAGTGATTTGAGAGGGAAATGCAATTTTTGTCTGATGTAGGGGGATTGGGGACTTCGCCTATGCTTCAAAGTAGAGTACCAGTTTATATTTTCCTACATTCTGAGAGGCGGGGGTCAACCACACCCATTGCTCTCCCCTTGGGTCCGTATCTGACAAAGCAAATTGGCCCAACTAACTCGTACATTTGACGCGGGAATTTGATCCAAGTTTCGGATGATGCACGGTTATTTGTGTCGCTATTTGGCTTAACCTGTAAATGCGGCCTAATGTAGAGGCTGTGGTATTTGAAGACTAAATGTATTGCGATGTGTTCAAAAAGTTAGTAATTATTTATTTTTTATAGCTACGTTTTTTACGGTTTAAAGGTAGACTCGAGTTGGTTTTTTAAGGTTTTGATTGATCAGGATTAGCTTGAAGCAAATAGAAATATATATATTTAGATTTAGACTAGTTTTTACTTGTGCCTTCGCCCGCGTCAATGTCTTTACTCGGAACAATCCCCGCCCCTTTAAAGCATATATATCATCACTCTTTGAAAAATCGCGATTTATGTATTTCCTTATTTGTTTTTAGGATTATTTCTACGTAGTTTGGAGTCAAAATGTCTATTTAATATTGTTTATCCTGACTTTTCTTTTTATTTAAATAAATGATCGCGTAAACCTTTCTTTTCTTTTTAATATTGAAACAGTTTCGCATTCATGTCAAACCGAGTTAAGTTTAGTAGGTTTTGGATAAGAAATCCATCCTTTCCACAAACAGAAAACACTTATATGTGATAGATTCGATCGCCGATTTTACTTGAAATGTCAGTGTGTATTAATGCAATTCCGAGTGGAGTAAATCCGACGTGTAAAATTCTTTCAGAGAATTTTAGCGATGTGTTCGTTGCACGCAGATATTTGGCGTTATACAAAGAATGTGAGTGACGTTCAAAGCGTACGGTTTCACTGCAATTTAGTCCATCCGATGACATGACTACAGACACGAGTGTTTGGTAATTGAACTCGTATTTTCGGTGGATAAATCATCGTTTTTTTTTTAAATATATTAGATATAATGACGAGACGAGCAGGTTGCTCGCCTGATGGTAAGCGCCACGCCTGCTCATAAACAGAAGCAACGCCACACAGAACTTTAAATAACAAAGCACTGCATAACACTGGACTGCGTTCGTCACCCGGAGACATAAGAAGTCTTATAATGCCCAGCAATTAATTAAACCGAAACAACAGTGTTGCTTGGTGGCAGAAATAGACAAAGGGGCGGTTACAACCCCCGAAAGGTCCCAAAAGGTCTCTCGCATACGAAGGACTTACCATCTTGTAAGTTTAGTGATTGTTGTGTAAACTCTAAAGTAAAAACACAAATAATAAAATTCACGTCATTATGTGTCGGTGAAACTCTCATTGACTTCTCGGCGCTTCGACTTGCATTGTTTCAGGTTTTTACTTTATTCTTTTTTTACTGGATCATAACTTGTACAATTTCCTCACAATGAGAACACAGACGAAGCCCGTATTACAATAGCATTGAAACAAAAGTACAATTAAAATGTCACAATACCCATTGTTTAATAAAGTGTTAAAGGCGATGTTTACTTTTAATTAGCCAGCAGCCGCGTCGTGTCGTGTCGTGCTGCGTTATACATCATGCTAGGGTTAGCGCAGTGACGAAAAACTACGCGAAAATGTTCAAGCATTGTTCCTTGATATATTTTTTTAAATTCTTGCACGGCAAAGTGCCTACAGTGAACTCGATGGTAAGTATAGCATAGTCCAAATATCGAGGCACTATTTCATCAGCAAGTTTACATCATAGGTATTATCATCATAGGTGGTTCTAGTTGGATACAAAAATATATTATATCTCCTACCAGCAGTTTCATCTTGTACAGAACAGATTTCAAATAGCACTTAGGAGTAGGGATTGCAATCCGGCGTCATTTTCAGTCCGGCCGGATTGATCAAATCAGGATGATTTTCGCTTTTTAGTACAAAATAAGTGAGTTAATAAAGTGTCACTGCACTTATATGTAGGTAGTTTATAAAACAGAAATCACAGATATATCAAATCAACTTTATTTCCTAACCAATGTTAGGACAACAAGAAAACAATTAAAATTTAGTAGTGTGGGTACTAGTAATAATTTTAGACGTAGCTCAGTCTTTCTAGATTTCACTTTCACAGATAGATCAATTTAAAAGTAACAATTAACAATATTAATTATCTAGTAACTATAATATCTAATAGATACAATTAACCTTACGTAATTAAATGAAAAGAGATCAAAATCATTATTAAAGTATTTGAGAATGCTAACAAACAAGTCTTGTAGGTATTTATGACAGATACTATCATGATTTGATGAATCTGTCGAACGAATGAATGGCAAAAACATAAAAATTATCACAATAGTGAGTTTAGAACTCTTTAGTTTAATCAACTTATGATAAATAATTATTTTAAGTAATAATTGTAAGAAAATAAAAGTATTAAAAGAAAATCAATATTCATTTTGAAAAAAGATCGTAGAAAACAAATATTTATAATTGTGTCATCAGCTAAACGACTTCTAATAGAGCTGCAAATATAGCCTGCGGTCGAAAAGGCCCTTGGAAAAGGATGCGGGGGAGCGAGCGGGGTGGTACTGGCGAAGAGTAGTGAGGTGACTTGACGACGAACGACTCGCACGCAACAACACCACGCGCAACGCATTTAAAGAGTAAAACATGCAACAGCTTTATTATTTTGCCACAAACTGCTAGCACTGGATCCGGTCTTCGGATCCGGTATATTGGTACCGGATCCGGTAACTGTTAAATGATGCCGGATCCGCCGGATTACCGGATCCGTTTTTGCGGATTGCAATCCCTACTTAGGAGATTATTTACTCTACCAGATGTCGACGTGATGTCGCGTACGATTCCTACTACATAACATTCATTTTCAACTCTATATTGCATAGGAATAATAGTGTGGCATCAGTAGAAAAGTGAAACACTTTTACGGTGGCCGGTGTGAACAATCATCCTTTACATGCAATTGTGTAAGGCCGTAACTTTATAATCAGCAGTAATATGCGCACTTAATAATATTGTATCGTGTCGTGCCACGTCCAAATAAGACGCTGCAATCATCGAAATAAGATAACTAGAACGATAAGTCTCATATGAATCTGCCAAAAATACGGATTCCACTTACTTACACACGCAACAAATATTAATGAACGTTCAAGATCACCTTTATTTCATAAAAATTAATGTCTCAATATTAAATATCTAAATCGAGATACGACGTTCTGCACCGCGCAGAAAATTAGACGTATTAAGTGTCAATCATGAATCAATTTTTATGAATTAATAAATGAACGAGCTGCACAGCCTATTATAGCTCCGCCCCCTTGCACAGAGTTTTGGTGGGGTAATTTTTTTGCTTGAGTTACATTTCTTGTCATCTTATTTCGATGGTTACAATACCTTAATTAATTGAATTACAGTTAAGTTATAGTTTAATTACGCTCCATTGATTTAATTGTAATGGAGAACAATATATGTGTTGTTACTTCTAAAAAAATCCTAATGACTACAGTTACGCCCGAATACTGAAACGCAACTCAGATATTTAAGATCGTGCTAAACATGTTAAGTGCCTCCTATCTGTACAAAATTGTATGAAAATAAGTAGTCTTTATACAGTCGGCAGTTTACTGAGTGGTAAAGCCACGATGTAGACAATTTTGTCTACAGCACGAATGGGCCGGCTCGACCGGGTCTTTACCACTGTCTTACAGAAAACCAACGTAAAGTAGCGGCTTCCTGCTACGTTTCGTATGGTGAGTGAGATATCAGGAGGCCTAAATACCCTTCCCTTTCCTAAATCCTTAAATATCCCTTTCCTTTAAGGTCGGCAACGCGCTCATGATTCTTCTGGTATAGTGGGCATATATGGTTGGTGGAGATCTCTTACCATAAGGTGACCTACTTGCTCGTTTACCGGCCTATGCTATAAAAAAAAATTAATCGAGATTGCACGATTAAATGTTCAGTCGCTACATGATCGACAAAAAGTGACATGATTATCATGAATGAAGTTTGTATGTTTGGATTGAAGCGTTCGTACGTGTCATCGACCTTCTGAAAAGTAACTAAATACCCGATCACCGATAATAAAATTCAAAGCAAGTCTGGTGTCACCATTAGTTTTTATAAAGCATAGTTCACACATCATATATTCCAACTAAAACGCCTATAATTTAGATAGCGCGATAAAGTCCCTTGGGATAAATATATGGGCCAACAGCCGTGACGTAATAAAAATGATCAGTTGTACTGCGGTCCATTTTTGGCTATAATTTACTGAAACGTATTGGGTGTGAACATTATCTTGGTAACAAATTACTTACTAGATAACGGATATTGCCTTACGTCACGGTGTAGAAATACTTACAAGGTTGTGAAGAGAAGATAAGTGTCGGAAAGTTTATATTATTTATACATCAATATACCACTCTTTTCTTTAATAAAAATACATACATACTCACGCCAGTAATCCCCGAAGGGGTAGGCAGAGGTGTAACCTTTACACCCACATTTCGCCGAGCGTATTTCCGTCCCTTATGTGATAAGGGGCGAGCCTATCGCCGTACCGGGCACAAATTCCAGACTCCGGGCTGATACTGAGCATTTCGTAAAATAAAAATATCCTGTATTTAAGTCCCACTGCTGACCACAGGCTTTCTTTATGAATGAGATGGGTTTACGAATGAGATGGGTTAGGTCTTAGTATATCACGCTGGCCTAATGCAGAATGGTATACTTCACATACCTTTGAAATTATTATGGATAATTTTCAGGTATGCACGTTTCCTCGTGTTGTTTCTTTCTAAAATAGGCGATTAATAATGAATATACACGTAACTTAAAAATGTCAGAGGTCTCTTGGGGCTGGATCGAACAAGTGACTTTTATTTCGACGTGCGTACCATTTCAACTGCGCTATCACTGTTTTTAAGGGTATAAAAAAACTTTTCAGTAATTACTGGGGCCTACCAGCTCTAGCGAACTTATAATAGCTTTAATCAAGAAATATATACAATTTTTTATCGGCGCGAAAAGGAATAGTATTTCCACGGGTAAATTTTATTTATTCCTTTTTTGTGACGGATATCTTTTGACAGAATTATGCGATCTTGATTCTTTTTTACTCAATAGAGTATACTCCATAGTTCGTCCCATTTATCAACTGATTTTAAAACGAATGTTCTCAATTCTTTTTATGTTTTTTACGTATTTTACGCGATTTATTCGCAAAATATGGACCAATTTTGATACTTAATTCTTGTACATCGACGATAGCCCATGACGGGGTACAGTACAGTACGGTACGAATAGTAATATAAATAATAGTACAGGTGCATAGTTGAAAAAACTATTAAACGGATAACAGCAAACGCACTGCTAATTAAGTTTTATAGTCACGATTTTATAAGGTTAGGTTGTTCCTCATTAACAACGTGCGAAGCGGTGTTAGAAAATAAATTTACATGGTATTGTTTGAATAGTTATGAACAAATGATTTTGATTTAGGTCTTGACCTATGTCTAAACGTCTGCCTCCGGGTGTCCCAGTAAAGTAGGTAGACACAAAAACAATACAATGTATATCTGTATGTGCATTGGCTGAGTTATGCGATGTAATTACCTAACTCGCTTCGAACATTAATCCACGGAAATGTATCTCATTGTAAATTAACAACACTTTGTTGTGCATTCCACGTGAAACAAATTGCTAAGGTCCGATATTTAAATTGTTTAACAAATATTAACCACTTCTATTTAGTGTTGTGCTTACTGTCATGTCATAAGCGGATATACAGCAGCCATCATGAGTGCTTATACATGACAGCACTGGGAAATGAGGACTAACATCGCCTAGAGCTAAGGGTGAACCGGAACGCTTGAAAACGGCAGTATGAAACTAAATGGTTAGTTTAGGTTAGATTGATTGGCAGACAATGTCTCCGGCATTAAGTCCGCCTTTACATGACTTGTATGAAGTGTATAAAATAAAATAAATAAATGCCGGACTGAATTTACTTTATATTCTTATACAGCTGACCCAGGAATGCTACTCATCTGAATGAGCAACTATCACGGGATTGTTTAGGGTGGTATACAGTCGGGTACAGAAATACAGTATTTAATAAAGACAAAAAGAAATACTTTATTGTTACTTCTAGGAACCGTTGTACAATTTTCTCAAAAACTGTTTCACAAACTTACGTTCACAGTGTTATAAGCAGACGTAATCGAGAGGTGCCAATTCCGATGACACACATTGCGAGTGATTCCGTCTCAATTCCGATGACACACATTGACGCGACGTCTCGTAAATATATCCCTACTTCCTACGCGTCCCGCGGGATGGATCACTTACGTGACAAATAGAAATTGTCACGTGTCGCCAGAATACGTCTAAACTGCTACTGGACTCG
The DNA here is from genome assembly GCA_905332985.1 of Mimas tiliae. Lineage (NCBI taxonomy): Eukaryota > Metazoa > Arthropoda > Insecta > Lepidoptera > Sphingidae > Mimas > Mimas tiliae. The sequence continues at coordinate 15,267,736 of HG995256.1, forward strand.
GGTGTCTATTACCTTGAACTGTTGTAGGCTACTAATTTCTTTCACATACAGACACAGTTATAGACCTGGTGTTAATCTGTTTGAAACCAAGCGTGCCACCTTTAATTTACCAGTGATGTCAAAGGAGCAATTACATTTTATTAAATACTAGCTTTTACTCGCGGCTCCGCCCGCGTGAATAGACTTTACCGAAATAAAACGTGGCTTATAACCGTCTCCAGGGTCCCATCTATCTGTACATCAAAAATCTTCAAAATCGGTTCCGTGATTTAGGCATAAAAGCGTAACAAACAAATAGATATTTTTTTTCATAAAAAGTATCCTATGTTAGTTCTTATACCTCCAAGAATATGTGTACAAAGTTTCATGATGATCGGTTAAGTAGTTTTCGCGTGAAAGCGTAACAAACAAACTTACATTCACATTTATAATATTAGTATGATTTGAAGTCAGAATATAAGTGCAGTTAATCTTTGTGTCGGAGAGCGATTTATTTTGTAAAATATATAATGTTCGTAAATCGCCATGGAGGGGAAGTTGGCGACATGCGGAACAGACGGACCGTGAACGGTATATTTGTTAGCTACTCAGTCGAAACGTTTACATTGTCCTTTACTTATGTGCTTTAAATACTGATCAAATATTATTTGCTGTTGATATTATTTTATGACTGCCTCGGTGGCGCAGTTGTAATGCGTACGCGTTACGATTAAGGCTAACGCTGAGGTCTCGGGTTCGATCCCCAGGTCGGGTAAAGTGATGTTGGGTTTTTCTATTGCGAAATGTTCAGTGTCAGCCCGGAGTCTGAAATTTGTGCCCTGTATGGCGATAGGCTCGCCCCCTATCACATCAGGAGACCGAAATAAATTCGGCAAAATGTGGGTGTACTGGTTACACCTCTGCCTACCTCTTCGGGGATTACATGCGTGAGTACGTATATGAGTGCGTATATATTATTTTATAGTATAATTCTGTGTAGAGTTCATTATCCCTTTCCTTTAAGGTCGGCAACGCGCCCATGATTCTTTTGGTATTAAGGGCGTACATGGGCGGTGGATATCACTTACCATCAGGTGACCCACTTGCTCTTTCTGACCTATGCCATAAGAAAAAAAAACAGATTATAATTTTTAGAGTATACATAAAGTGCCTTATTAATACACGTGGAAAGATCTCATATTATATTATTTTGCTTTGCTTCATACGGCTTTCTCTCGTTGAACTTAGGCTAGCGCCACACTACAGCGTATTAGACGCAGGTGTTGTTCCATATATTCTTTTTGCTGTCTGGCATCATCCCGGCCTAAGCCAGGGTCCACCTTCTCGTACGGATTTTACGGTATTTGGTATTATATGGAGCGACCTGCCATCTGACCCCCACAACCCACCACGGGAACCAAGCTTCGCCATTGCCTCATTCATTAATCAGCAGAGTAGCAGCAGTACCACGTGCACGAGCTTGGCTTTGGGCCTAAGATGTTGGTGGCTCTCTTACATTCCATAATATGTTGATCCATGTGCAATTATTGGTATTTTTTTTTCAAAAAAAAACAAAAAATGGGACGTCGTCGGCGTCTAATAGGTCGTAGTGTAGCGCAAACTTACTCAATAAAACAAAACAAACTATAATACTGAGCGAAAATCTATTCTAAAAACAAAATCATGGTACGTACATACATACATACGCACTCACACCTAGAATCCCCGAAGGGGTAGGCGGAGGTGTAACTAGTACACCCACATTTCGCCGAGCGTGATAGGGGGCGAGCCTATCGCCATACCGGGCACAAATGGCTGACTCCGGGCAGATACTAAGCATCTCGAAATAGAAAAACCCAATATCAATTTTACCCGACCCGGGGATCGAACTCGAGACCTCAGCGTCAGCCTTAGTCGTAACGCGTACGCATTACAACTGCGCCACCGAGGCACTTATGGTACGTTCACTTAACAATCTACATGTAAGTAAAGTAGGTTGGGGCAATCCATCACTATTTTCCCTTCCACCACTCACTAAAGTCATCAAATTACATCTGAATTTACTTAATAGCGCCGAAGCTTTCCCACTAAAATCCGTTCGGAAAACGTAAAAAACTGTAGCGCTGCAAAACCGGTTATAGTGAGAAACTCGGTTAGTCGGTTAGAGCGCCACAATCTGGTTCACGCCAGTCGCGCGGCATTTTTTAAAGCTCGTTTTAATGCTCTTGATGCGGGCGTAAATACGCCAAATGAGATTATAAAGAATTTCCGCTAGGTGGCGCTGCGCCAAGCGACGCGACGACGAAACGGCAGTGACGGGGACGTACTCAGGACATTTTATACTGCCACTGGAAAGTTGATACGTGATGGTAAGTGCAGTGCATTACAAATATAAACGTTGCATCAGTCGATGGTCGCCATAACCGTGCCGGCCTGAAGTAACTGGATGTACTTGTAGCTTTTGTTTTCACAGACTCAAGGGTACTATCCCGCCCACACACCTGCCACTGTAACTCCCGCAAGCCAGGATCGACAGTGACACGCACATTTCGACACCAAGCAATGAAGCTCGGCGAGTCTCTGGGAATGCAAATGTGTCTTTATCCCGCAACGAAATTAATCAAATAGAAGGTTAAGGAGGGGTTGGTAATAATAATTGTCCACTTCCCTCCATAGCAAAACGGAAGACAAAATAATGAGGGACTAATTCTCAAAAGAGACTCAAGGGTAGAGGGAGGTGTAGAGAGTGGGTGATGTGACTAAAATTCTTTTTTTTATTAGCTTTGAATGACGAGACGTGGCCTGATTGGAACCAACCACGCCTGCCCATAAACAGAAGCAACAAACAAAAGCAAAGCACTGCATGCCACTTGACTGCGCTCGTCACCCTGAGTCATAAGATGTTAAGTCTCATATTACCCCGTAATTTCACTGGCTTTAATGTCCTTCAACCGATACACACCATTGCTAACACACTGCTGCTTGGAGGCAGAAATAGACAAGGCGGTGGTATTAACCTAGACGTCCTTTCGTATACGAGAGGCCTATCACCTAGTAGGTATAACTATGTATCTTCATTATTATTGTACATCAGCCGACCCCAAAATTCGCCGCAAGCACTACTACGGTAGGTTTTCCTTTTGTATACAGTAGGTACTTTTATAATGGCAGGTAGAACTATTAGTCTAGAGTTATTTAATTAAATAAAATATTCAGTATTTCGTTAAATCTACAAAAATATTTTCTTAAACGAATTAGAAAGTCTAAAAAGAAACATAAAAGTACCGAATTATTTTTTCTAAATATAATAATAATTATTAAAAGTTGTAATATAATAATTAGTACTACAAAGAATTTCCCAAGAGGCTCTCAGTAATTAGTCAGCTATCCATCTTCATTTAATAATCACTTGTGTTCATAATTTCTTAATTAAAACATATTTTAGCTTCAGGTTTCAAATTATTGGCCAATTATTTCACCAAAGTAGGTCATGAAAATGGTTTTAATAACTAGTAGAATAAATTTTAATATTAAGTAAACCAAATGAGCAATAAACTATTTTTATAACATAGCCCCCAAACAAGCAAGTCGCTCACCTGGCAAGTGGTCTCCACCGCCCAAGAACACGAGTTTTATGAGTGGTAGATCTACGCTGTAGACACTTTTGTCTACAGCATGAATGGGCCGGCTCGTCCGGGTCATTAACACTGTCTCACAGAAAACCGGCGTAAAGTAGCAGCTTGCTGCTGCGATTCGTACGGTGAATGAGATATCCGGAGGCCCAAATCCCCCTACCCTGCCCAATCCCTTAATTATCCCTTTCCTTTAAGGTAGGCAACGCGCCCATAAATTTTTTGGTATTGTGGGCGTACATGGCGGTGGAGACCCCTTATCATCAGGTGACCCACTTGCTCGTTTGCCAGCATATGCTATAAAAAACACTGCAGTATCAGAAGAATCATGTATTGCCTCATGGCAATACATCCGATCTCAAATCCATGCCCTCCCCTTCCCATGAAGGGATGTCGGATTAGGGCATCCCAAATTCACTGTACGAAACAACAGCGAGTTGTCAGTTGATATCGGTTTTCGGTGAGACAGTGTTTAGATCCGGTCGACCCAGATTAAAAGGCAACGCTGTCTATAGCTTGGCTCTATACTGTACTTACTACAAACATTTGCTAATGCACTATGGCTAGAATAGCTTACATGTCAACACTACTTATATTCCCAAAAGAGTAATAGTAGTAGTAGGCAAATACTCGTAAATACACAAGACTAATACTTTGTGTAATATGTAGACTGATATGCACATATACACATTACAAATACATATATTTATTAACATTAAGGTAAAAATAAAGAAAATCCTTTGAGATAAAACTATATAGTTTATACGGATTTTATCGCGGTTTAATTTTTTATTTTAGTCCCGACGTTTCGAAAGCTTTTCAGCCTTCGTGGTCACGGGAGAGACTGAGGTGTAGGTCGTCTCGAAAAGTTAATGTTGCATTGCCTACCTTCATCTTAATACATACATTCATTTCTGCGTAGATCGGACTAGTGTCAACTAACTTTTCACTTCATGAATGTTTGAATGAAGGTAGCCAATGTAACATTTAACTTTTCGAGACGACCTACACCTCAGTCTCTCCCGTGACCACGAAGGCTGAAAAGCTTTCGAAACGTCGGGACTAAAATAAAAATTAAACCGCGATAAAATCCGTATAAACTAGTTTTATTTCAATGTGTAATATTCGCGTGAACCTAAGAAATCACTAAACAAAATCCACATTTACTTTGTAATTAGAGGTACATTTCTGATTCCGTCCCTGGTGAAACTTCCTTAAAGTCAAACCGAACTTTTAAAATTTAATGAACAAAAGTTATGAGTTGTGTTTTTCGTGAAGTCCGTGGCGTAACTCTGTTTACTACGGCTGAGCCAGACTCCGTCCAGATTTAAAACTGTAAGTGTTCTTAAAAAATTAAAGGGAAACTTGTTGAAGTGTGTTGTTTATAGAACCTAACCTTTCCTGTCGGAATCCTTATGACATAATAACCAGCGGCATTGCGGTTTGTATATATATTTATATGTAAACCAAGGCTTATTTTAGGATAGAGTAAGATGATAACATTTAACAAAACTTAGAAACCGACTTAAATGTTTAGTGGTAGTTACAGCAATAGCATGTTAATTCGAATACACAAGCGCGACGAGTGTACTGTTGTCCGAGTTTTATTATTTTGTTCCTTTTTGTTCGTTTTTGTAAAATGATAATGATCTTAATCAGCAGCTTTGCCCCATAACAAAATACCATAGGACATAGGACTGTGAAAATAACTAAACTAGAGGAGCACAGACTATATTAGTAAATTGTCTAACTTTCTTCGTGGCGTACGCTGCAGAGTTGTTGGCAGCGTGTTACGGGGTTCACAGGGAACACAGGTTTGAAATATCTTACTATTTATGGAAGTTCTAAGACTAAGGGACGTGCGGCCTAACCCCTCTCATTCAGTAGAGGAGGCCCGTGCTCAGCAGTGGGACGTGTATAATACAGGGCTAGTATTATTATTATCAAATTAGAAACTGGCAAATAAGCAAGTGTCGTCACGTCACGAGCAAGTCATCTGTTGATAAGAGATCTCATTTGCCCATAAACACCAATAATACTATTAAAATCTGTAACGAAGTAGAACAATTGAAACACAATGTACACGACCTTCTCCATTTATTTGGGCAGAGTAACACTTTATATTCCGTTTAGCAACCAACTGACTGCCGACAATAATTATTCCACCTTATTTATACCTTTTCACAAATAGTTCACATTAGTAATTGTATTTATTATTGAACATGTTAGATCGTTCTAAATAACGTGTATATTATTTATAATTGAATAATTAAATAAGTCAGAGTATCTTATGGATTAACAGACAATATAACGTTATACAATAATAGTGTGACGTCATAACCGTTGTGATAATATTTAGTACTGGCAGCACTTATAACAAATCATTGATGCGTGGAAATAAATGATGATGCAAATATGATGACTATAACCGCAAGGGCGAGTGGACCTTCGGAAATCTTCCTCACTTATCACAACAGCACTTCACGTCTTATTATTATTTACGTATTATTAGGGAAGTACTTTTCTAGGTTGGGTCTGACCCCCTTATCATATTTCTAACTACCACCCTGTGCACCAAGTCCGTCTATAAACTGTGTGGCCGACTGCAATGAACTAATTCCGAGCGCACTTCCATCGAAATAAACCGATCAAATAGTGTACGTAAAAAGCCGATGGAAAATACGTGGTGACTTTTTTATATCCCATGAAAGAAACGCAAGTGGTTCTCAAATCGACGCGTATATATTTTATTAAATTTTGACAACAGCAAGCAAGCAAATCGCGTTGATTTCTGTAAAACAGTGGTAACAATCCGGTCGAATCGGTCCATTCATGCTGTAGATAAAATTGTCTACAGCATAAATAAGCACATTCATGTTGTATACAAATAAGGGAGTACTATATAATTTTATCGTTTTTAATAAATTTACATCAACATGCCACTAGTTTTATGTTAAAATTTCATAATCCAAACAGACTAATTGTGTTTTAACATAGTATGGATTTATTAATGTTAGCATTTATGAAACCACCAAAGGATTTGTTTTGACGTGCGCGACCGAGATAGAAGTGATCGTTTCCATACAATTTCATACAAAGTAGACGTGTAACTCTCGCATGATATACGTCACGTATCGCGGTTTCCTTGTCTCGGTCGCGTACTCCGCTACCCAGTAGTTTAGTTTAATTAATAATTAACAAGGGGCATCATTTAGCCGGTACATAATTGAAATGTCTAGGTGCAGGGCTTTTAGCAGCCTGTGGTCCCCTGGGCTGAGCTAAATACGGGTTGCTTTAAACCTTCTATATTTATTAAGTCAGCAACGATAGCTGAGCGGGGAGTGCCAAAACGAAAATCGCAGGTTCGAAACCAGCCCCGAGGGTATGCACCCTGACTATTCCAAGTTACGTGTGTTTCATTGTTAATTATCGTTTGCAGTGAAGGAAACATTGTGAGCCGCCCTGTACTTAAAGTCAGCAGCGATAGCACAGTGGGGAGTGGTATGGACTGCCAAGACGAAAGTCTCAGGTTCGAAACCAGCCCCAAAAGCATGCACCTCTGACTTTCCAAGTTACGTGTGTATTCATTATTAGTAAATACGCCCGATTTACTAATAATAGACAGCCTCCGTGGCGCAGATGGCGAGTAGCCGGTTGCGAAGCGTGAGGCCGTGGGTTCGATTCCCGCACCTTGACAAATGTTTGTCTCATCCATAAATATTTGTCTCGGGTCTGGGTGTTGTGAGACCGCAAGTCCCTCGTAGTTCTTGATACCCACGATACACGTTTACCTAGCGTGGGGTCAGGACTATTTGTGTGACTGTTGGGTGTATTTATTATTTCAATAAACAATCTTGGGTTGAGTCTCCCGGCCGATCCCACAAATGAGCCAATAAGAATACACTTTAAAAGTCACGCGTAAAAATGACTTAGATTGATTGGTCGATTTTCCGGATCAATTTGGAGAATCAAACCAAGATTGTTTATTGAAATCGGCCATTAGACTCTTCCACTTCGCGCCATCTCAACCATCCTCCGTAATGATACCATTGGTTTTGTTTCTCCCTCTTATATGTCAAGTCAGCGCTTTTTGGGCCGTCTCCAGGGTATTACAATCTGACCCAGGCATTTGAGACCGATAGTTTCATTAAAACGTGACCAAAAAACCTTAAGATCATCACTTTTCTGCCGCCAAGCAACAGTGTGTAAGCACTGTTGTGTTCCGGTGTGAAGGACATTGAAGCCAGTGTAATTACTGGGCATTATGAGACTTAACACCTTATGTCTCGGGGTGATGAGCGCAGTCCAGTGTCATGCAGTGCTTTGTTATTTAAAGTTCTGTGTGGTGTTGCTTCTGTTTATGAGCAGGCCTGCGTGGCGCTTACCATCAGTCGAGCGACCTGCTCGTCGTGCATTCAAGCTAATAAAAAAAAGCGACATTCTTGTAGTTAATCTGCCACGTTACGGACACAAAGCTTACGTTACGTATACGATCTAGTCGTATTATCGAGAAGTGTTAACTCTCGAAAAATAAATATCCTCTAGAGCTAAATACTAGTACAATGTGTGTCAGTGATATGTCAGAATCTACAAAGTTGTGTTAAATGTCTCACACTTACATACATACATACATGCATAGGCACTCACGCCTGTAATCCCCGAAGGGGTAGGCAGAGGTGTAACCAGTACACCCAAATTTCGCCGAGCGTATCTCCGTCCCTTATGTGATAGTAGGCGAGCCTATCGCCATACCGGGCACAAATTCCACACTCCGGGCTGATACTGAGCATTTCGTAATAGAAAATCCCAATACCACTTTACCCGACCCGGGGATCGAACCCAAGACCTCAGCGTATATGTAAGAAAGGACGAATTCAGTCTGGCAATTTTGATTAAAAATTCAGAAGTGTTAGAACATATAACCTAATTTATATATACAATAGTTCTACCCTCAACTTTAACATTAAGATATTTTATTATTGTTTTTGTTTTTCATATATTTTTTTTGTTACCATTATCTTTGATCTCCACACAATATTCGAATATAATTATCTTGTTTTGTTTTGTTGTATTTTATTCTATTTTATTCTGTTTTTAGTCTTTTATGTTTAGTATATATTACCAAAACGTTAGGGGGCTGCGAACCAAGACTGATGCTATTTTTAAGAATATTTTGCAATCTAACTATGATGTGATTGCTTTGACCGAAACATGGTTAAATTCAAGCATAACTAACAACGAGATAATTGATCCCCGTTACACAGTCTATCGCAAAGATCGACAACAAACAAGTTCCTTAAAAAAAGACGGTGGTGGTGTTTTACTGGCAGTAAACAATGTCATCACCTCCACCCGTATGTCTCATTGGGAAACCAATGAAGAAAATATGTGGGTTATGCTTGAAATTAATCACAATCAAGTGCGCACAAGGACGGCTATTTGTGTTGTTTACCTTGCGCCGCCGGTAAAGTTAGAAATACTAACCAGGTTTTTAGAGTCTGTTGACGCTAATTTAAATCAGATAGATAATGTAATAATTATAGGTGATTTTAATCTTCCTTTCATAAACTGGACCAAAGCACCTGGTAATCATCGCATGGTACCTTTGAACTATAATTCTGGATTAGGACATGCCCTTGTAGATTTTATGTCGTTGAATAACTTATGTCAAATGAATAGCATAACCAACTGCGATGACAGATTACTCGATTTAGTTATAAGCAATATGAATAACCTAAGTGTAGAAAGACCAACTGAGTATTTAAGTAGCTTAGATAGTAAACACCCCCACTTGTTGTTAAATATTTATATTGGCAATATTACACATGTACGTACACAATGTCGCATTGATTATAATTTCTATAAGGCTGACTATCAAAGTATATTACTAGATTTACAAACAATTAATTGGCAAATAGATCTATGTAATTGTGAAAATGTAAACACTATGGTATCTAAGTTTTATGAACAAATAAGAAAGGTTATAGAAAAATTTGTACCTAAGCGAAATATTAAAAAGTCTAAATATCCGACGTGGTTCAGTACCTCATTAATTAAACTTTTGGCTGAAAAGGATAGAATTAAAAAGAGATTAAGTATTTATAAAAACCCACGTGATAAAGATGATTACCACAGACTTCGAAGAAACTGTCATAAACTGTATGATATCTGTCTCAAAAATTACAAGAACACCATAGAAACTAATTTACCAAAGAGTCCAAAAACATTCTGGAGCTACATTAAAAATAAAAGAGGTGGGAAGTCCCCTCTGCCTTCCAACATGGAATTAAACAATACAATTGCAAATACAGACTCTGAAGCGGCTAATCTCTTCGCGAAACACTTCTCCTCTGTTTACAGCCCTAGCTCATACACATCATTAACAAACAGTAAAATCCCCGAAACATTAAAAATCGTGACCAATTCAATTTCTAAACACACATACTTAGAATCGGATATCCTTAAAGTGCTTAAAAAACTTGACACATCCAAAGGCACTGGCCCTGATAACATCCCTCCTATTTTCATTCACAGATGCAGGTCTGTTCTTGCTCTACCCATGACTCTTATAATAAATCGTTCTCTTAATGAAGGTACTTTTCCAAACGAATGGAAGAAGGCACGTATTGTTCCTATTTTTAAGAAGGGTGAACAAAATTCGGTAAAAAATTACCGTCCAATCTCAATCCTTAGCAGTTTTTCTAAAATATTTGAATCTCTTATTTGCCCCTTATTAAGTAGCCATGTAGACAATCAACTATCCGATTACCAACACGGGTTTCGCAACGGTCGATCCACGAGTACTAATTTGATCTCATTTGTCTCAGATCTCTCCCAAGAACTGGACAAAGGTTTGCAAGTTGATGCAGTCTATCTGGACTTTTCAAGCGCCTTTGACAAGGTCGACCATACCCTACTTATGCAAAAATTAGACGCTTGTGGCATAGGAGGAAATGCTAGCCTGGTTTAAATCCTATCTTTCGGAGAGAACTCTTAACAGTCGCCATTAATGGAGCTGACTCAGAAGCTTACGTTGCAGAGTCAGGCGTCCCGCAGGGGTCACATTTAGGCCCCGTGTTATTCCTTATATTTATAAACGACATCACACATATGGTTAAATATAGTAAAATGTCTCTTTTTGCCGATGACTTGAATTTTTTTTAAACAATTAAAGATCTGAATGACGCCATTCTCCTACAGACAGATTTAAATTCCGTAACATCCTGGTGCGACATCAATCGCATGTTGCTTAATGTTAATAAATGTTATCAGATGAATTACACCCGAAAAAAGAAACCAATTGTTACTACCTTTAAATTAGCTGGCAACCACCTTCAACATGTAAACGAGATCCGTGACCTTGGTGTATATATGGACAGTAAACTCAGTTTTATCCCGCACGTTGACAGAATTGTCACCAAGTCTGCACAGATGCTAGGATTTATTAAAAGAAATAGTAAAGGATTTAAACCGCAAACAAAAATATTACTATACAACGCACTAGTCCGTAGTCATTTAGAGTATGCGGCCACAGTCTGGAGCCCCTTCTACAGTATACATTCACAGCGCGTAGAGAGTATACAGAGAGCATTTACAAGACATCTTGCTTTTCTCACCCCTAGATTTTCTTACAGATGTCCCTATAACCAACGGTTGTCCAAGTTCAAAATGAAATCTCTTTGTAATCGACGTAAACTACAAGATATGTGTCAGTTGCACAAAATATTAAATGGAAAAATTAAGTGCAGCCATCTACTTGAAAGATTGCTTAGTCTATCGGTTCCACGAAATTACCCTAGAGGCCCAATACGCAACACTCTACACACACCATTTTCTAAAACAAATTTAGGTCTACAATCACCATGTACAAGAATCTGTAATCAATACAATCTGTTCACAAAAGTTAACGAAAAAATTGATGTATTTCACGAATCATATTCAGTATTTAAACGTAATATATATAAATTACTTTCATAATTATTTTCGCACAATATTATTTCACTATAATTTCCGTAAACATAATAATAATAAACAGTTATTTTAATTTTATAATATTTTTTACATACTAGTTCTAGTTTTTATTTAATTTTTAATTTTAGTCCTAGTTGTTCTTAGTTTTATATTCTATATTTTAGTCCTACATAATTTTTTTATTGAGTACTATGGGGAATGCTATGTACGCCATACTTGTTGTACATATCAGTCATTGTCATTTACATTGTAACAACAATAATATGTAATTGTAAAAATATGTACAACGTGGCAGTGCTTTATTAAATAAATAAATAAATAACGCGTACGCATTACAACTGCGCCATCGAGGCAGTCTCACACTGATTACTGACATATATTTGTCGGAAATTGTCTGGATTTATGTTGTTACGACATATCTCGTCCTATATAATATTTAGTTCACCCTATTTTGATAATTCGATCTACGATCAGGGTCAATGATTGTGTCACGTGTAGCCTCAATAATTTATAGCGTAGTATGAAAGTTAACTCCCATTTACACGAAGAATTTCTTGTAAGTTATGGACAAGAAACAGAATTATATGGTTTACGAGGTCACAACATTCGTTTGTCGTTGGCAAATTGCACGACGCAGTTTTGTAAACGAGAGCATCCTGGTATAATATCGCCTCTGTCTGATGTATCTCGCATCTCGTACCATAGATTTTACGGTATTTGATATTATATGGCGCGAGGCGCCTTCTGTCTCCTACAACTCGCAACGGGATCTTAAATCTGCTCAGAACAGCACTATCATTCCACCGGTGAAAGTAAAGCGACACGAGTGACAGGGCGCCGCACGAAACCACTGCGTGTGCGCACGTCTGCCATTCGGACACAACCGTCATCACCAGCATGTGTCGCACTCACCACTCCACGGCACCACAATCCTCGATCTACATTTGGCTCAATTAAAAACACAAAGTCTCTATCTCGCAACATTCTGTGTTCTTTATTCCACTTGTACCTAGGCAGCAGAGACGGCAAATACTCTCGTAACCACCGCCACTAAAAATATCAATAAACTTTTGAGCTATACGCAGTGTTTACGTTCGTTAATTTAACACACTTAATTGTTGCGATTATTTATGTTACATACATACGCACTCACGCGTGTAATCCAGAAGGTGGTAGGCAGAGGTGTAACCAATACACCCACATTTCGCCAAGCATATCTCCGCCCCACAATGTGATAAGGGGCGAGCCTAACGCCATACCGGGCACAAATTCCAGACTCCGGGCTGCTCAGTATCAACTGAGGATTTCGTAATAGAAAAACCCAATACCACTTTACCCGACCCGGGGATCGAACCCGAGACCTCAGCGTTGACCTCAATCGTAACGCGTACGCATTACAACTGCGCCACCGAGGCAGTCACTACATCACACATATTATTTATGTTCTTATATTAAATAATGCTACATTTATACATCTACTATCTTGAAATTTCTTAATAGTTTAACCTAGATCTATCTGAATGTGTAACATCCATCTCCCTTTGCTTAAGATAACGTAATCACCCGAATACTGATAGATATTAGTTGATATCGAAGGGGTTCATTACACATAATCCTGCGGTTTATAGCTGATCTAGTCTGAGGCCGGGCTTTTAGTATTATGTAGTGTAATACTATAATATTGAAATTTAAAGTCGCGCGATCGGTCTAATGGTATCGTAGGTTCGATTTTCAGGCGAATACAATTAGTGTTAAAGTTTCGCTTATTATGGTTCTGTGCAAAAAGTGTACTAACGGACCAATTGAACGGAACGTAACGGATTAGGAAGGGGAGGGTTTGGGTCTCCGGATATCTCACTCACCGTACGAAACACAGCAACAAGCTGCTACTTTATGTCGGTTTCCTGTGAGACAGTGGTAACGACCCGGACGAGCCGGCCCATTCATGCTGTAGACAAAAGTGTCTACAGCGTGGCTCTACCACTCAATTTTCTAACTTTCACCGAATATGTGCTATTGAAGCCCACATAATAACAAATATCATCTTACATAATATAACCTCACGCCTTTGTTCTCGAAGGGGTGACAGAGGTGCAACTAGTCTTGCACCTACGTTTCGCCGAGCTTATTTACCTTCCATGATGTGGTAGGGGGCGAGTCTATCGCTGTACTAGGCAATACATGTGTGATTTTTCGAATAGAAAACTCAAATACATGTGATTGCAGGCCTGGCCGTTGAACCTAGGATCTCACGGCTATCAGTCTTAGTTTGCTGCAACTATCAAAGAGCGATCTCTATAACATAATTATAATATATTAACTTTTACTCTTTTTTACTTTTTTTTACTTTTACTCGTGAACAGTCTTGTCCGGGATAAAAAATAGCCTATAACCGGGATAAAAGTAACCTATAACCTTTTTCAGGGCCTCATCTATCGCTGTACCAAAATTCATCAAAATCGGTTCAGCGATGTAGGCATGAAAGCTTAATGAAAACACTCACTTTCGCATTAATAATATTAGTTAGGTTTTTTTTTATAAATACACCCAACAGTCACACACATAGTCCTGAACCCACACTAGGTTAACCTGTATCGTGGGTATCAGGAACTATGAAGGACTTGCGATTCCACAACACCCAGACCCGAAACAAATATTTGTGGGTCATATAACATTTGTCTCGGTGCGGGAATCGAACCCACGGCCTCTCACTTCGCAGCCGGCTATTCACTCGCTGTGCCACGGAGGCTGTCAATTTATGTGTTTAATACCGCATAAATATCATCGTATCTCCATAAATAGACTTTAACAGCACTAAAATTGCAACAAATACCAAATCGATACATCCAGTATAACTGATACATGAGCGGGCCCTGACAGTCCCTAGAGATGTAGACCTCGTCAATAACTCCGCGTCCCGTGGAGCTGTAATTTGGGTTTACGATCGGGGTCACACTTCCTCGAAACATGTGTTAGCTTGTCAGGTTATTTTGACATTTATTGTATCAATTTAATAGTTTGTATTGTAAAACGCACTCACGCCTGTAATCCCGAAGGAGTAGGCAGAGGTGTAACCAATACACCCACATTTCGCCGAGCGTATATCCGTCCTTTATGTGATAGGGGGCGAGCCTATCGCCATACTGGGCACAAATTCCAGACTCCGGGCTGATACTGAGCATTTCGTAATAGAAAAACCCAATACCACTTTACCCGACCCGGGGATCGAACCCGATACCTCAGCGTCGGCCTCAATCGTAACGCGTACGCATTACAACTGCGCCACCGAGGCAGTCAGTAGTTTGTATTGTATGAAAAATTAAATAGACGTCAGTCGTCTCGTTGACCTAGTAGAAACGTACTCAGGCTTAGTATATGGTAAAGGTACTGGGTTCAAATCCTAGGTGGGGTAATAAAAATTTCCGTTTGAGTTATCAATTCGAAAAATCACATAAAAGTTCCTTGCGATTGGAGTGTTCTATAAGGCGATTGTCGATTAAAAAATTCAGTTAAACAATTGCATGAACGGGGCATCGAACCCGATTCTCCACGGTAGACAGATGAATTATGGCGCCATTATATTAGAGGCGGATTTGTATGAGACATAAAATATCTTTCTAAAATGCTCACGTGCTCCTTGGTATAATATCGTTTGCTTAGTCGAAGCGTGCCAGAGGTAACAAGTAGGCTGGCATAATAGGGTAGTTGACTAGTTTTTTTTATTATTTAAATCAATAAGTTACGTTTCTCAAAATCTATTGCAGAAAGAATTTTATAAATCGGACCAAAAATAAATAAGTTAGAAGCCATTCAAATCCTGTAGAAGGGGTAATTGTCAAATGACAGACGATGCAACCTTTGACGTCACTGTGTAAAATGTTCATTATGCTGCACGCGTGCAAGCGAGATAGTGAGATATCCCTACTATGCACCCACTTTTCCTCATACCAAAATTTAAAGTCAGAACTGCGGGCACATTTGTGAGACAATTTTGATTGTGTTTTAAAAAAAGGGTTTCTTTTGCGTATCATTTTCTGTTGCTTATAAAATAATGTCTTAATTTCAATTTAAGAAACTACCCTATTACGGCGATCGTCGGGGCATGTGTATGACAATATTATAGACTGCTCTGTATTTGCACCATATTATTTGTATGTCTACGGCCCACAGTACTGGTATAAATGAAAATAAACAGATTTTGGATTGTAAGGGAGTTTTAATATCAGTTTTGTTTAAATATTATTTAGTATCTATACTAATAATATAAAGCTGAAGAGTTTGTTTGGTTGAACGCGCTAATCTCAGGAACTACTGGTCCGATTTGAAAAATTATTTCAGTGTTAGATAGCCCATTTATTGAGAAAGGCTATAGGCTATACCTATTACATCATCAGAGCTGCGAGCAAAAGCTAGTAAAATATAAATTTGTAACCACAAGATTGATATCGTCTTTGAGCATTCTATCTATCTATCTCAACCTGTTGCCGTCCACTGTTAGACGTAAGCCTCCCCAAGTAACCGCCAACCAACGCGTTCTTTGAGCATGGCCATCAAATCTTTTATTCTGCAAATAGTGTCGCGAAACCCCCTTTTTACATGTTGGGTTAGCGAAGTTTTTCAAAACATGCACACAAAAAATTAAAATAATACGTTATACGTCCTTTGAAATACCAACACACATACGGTAGTGTATGTTTAATACTAAGGCTCAGTGACCGCAGTTTGAGCCGGGCAGTGACCTCAGTATGCCCATAAAATTACGTGTGACCTCCAACCTCCCGTTAGTCGCACCTGACCCAGAAATACTTTACATACCTACACTTCTGCCGCATCAGGATAACCATATACATTTGTCGCCACAGCAACTTAACCACATATAGAAAGAATCATAAAGCCCAAAGAAATATTGCATTATATAGTCACCATGATTATGTCCTAGCACTTACTGGTTACCGCTAAACTCGACTTTGCCGCACTAGATACACAATCCACTAACCATACTGTCCACTCGCTACAGAGAAAAGAGCCCTTTCGGCCTCCGTTACCTCCAATATATAGGTACTTTCAAGCAGTATTTATCTACCAACAATATCTTACAATAAAAAATAAGTATTCCTGTATACCGACTTTTCACTGAACAATTGTAATTGTAAATAATAAAAATATTTCGCGGTATTCCGCGACAAATAGGTCCGTCAATAAATACACAATACTCGTATTAAGGTACTGGTACTTTCTAAAATATCCACAGATCTAAGAACAAGAAACAACCGTAGGTTTATCGAAATATTAAATAAAATTTTGCAAACAATTCTTATTGTTACATCCATTAATTTATTTAGTCTTGTCTATTACAAGGCTCTTGTCATAATTTTGAATCCATCTGTCTGCATCATTTATCAATTGAAATAAGTAATCAATATACATGAGCGTCCCGTGGGCCTCAGTCCGGGACGAGCTCGTCAATAATGCTGGTCTGTAATTTGGGTTTATGGATCCCGGGACCCGCGGGACTGCCCCAACACCTCACTATATCAACAAGTCCCACCTCAGAAGACGTGTGAGGGTAGTTTTTGTAATATTTACGGACTTCGTAATTTAATAAAAAACAAAGATATTTAGGTACGAGAATTATGTAATACATTTTTAACGCTTGTTGGCACAAATAATATTTCTTCATAAAAATATATCAGTCATTATTTTTTATGTAAATATATTCATCATTATTGACCTGGGTGTTGTGTGGCTGTACCTAAGTCCCTTGTGGTTTCTGATACCCACGATACAGGTTAACTGAATGTGGGATCCGGACTATGTGACTGTTGAGTATATTTATTTATATTCGTGATTTTTTGCCTGATATATAAGAATTTATGAAATTAGCTCCAAAATTAAGAATTACCGAAGAAAAGTGGGAAACGTACCCACGATTCCTCTAGTATTGTGTGTGATCATGTGAGAGTATGATCAATGAGGACCCACGTCATTTGACCATTTTTTCCATAAATTATAAGTTAAAAGCCTCAAAAACCTTCTTCAAGACCTAACTCGCGGTGCGTTCAGAAACTTTTAATGTTCTCTTTCATCAGATCTTAGCCATTATTAAATAATATAATAACATATTCTGTTTAAAGTTTAAAATTACGGTACAAAAGAGAGAGCCTTTTAAAAATAACACAGTCAAATAAAAAGCGAATGCAGGCGGTTATGTTTTGTCCATTATACCAAAAAAATAAAATGTAAACAAACAATTTAACAGATTTAACAGATTTAACAAATGTATTATGTGGTAAGTTTGATATGTGAGTGTGGTGTACAGCTATTGGGTCATTGACTTCACTCACGCTAACAATTTTTTTCATTATTTTAATTGGTTTCTCAAGACACAGGCTCAGCCTAATTTGAAAACCCCTGGCAAATGTTTTTGTATCTTTCTTTATTTAAATAAAGATTTTTTCATTTTTTTTCAGATGACAATAAGTATTGCATCAAATAACAGTTCTCTGCGGATCAATAAGATATCAATATACTAATAACCGAGTGTTATCTGTTTTAACGGGTTGATTCTGACCTTTTGACTAGTATTAGTTTATTTGATTACAAACATAGATCCATATTCGTCTAGGTAACTTCGGGCCGGAAGTCTATATCACTCGACACTGGCGAAATCACCGATACAACCGTGGAGCCATATGTTTTTAAAAGAAGAAGAAGAAGAGTGTTAAGATCTGTGTGTTAAGTGGTGTTCACGTGTGTTTATAAGTAGTTTTCACGTGTGCTATAAAGTGGTGTTTAAGTGTGTTTGCAAGGATCGGGCTGGGTGGGGGTGGATTGGAGCTCAGATAGAAGCACGACGAACGGCGAACACCACAGTGAGTAATAGTTTATTTACATATTTTTTTTATTAAACAAATTGTATTTGCGCAGTTGTAAGTTTTTCTATTACGAAATGCTCAGTATCAGCCCGGATTCTGGAATTGTTGCTGTCCATTATAACAAAAATATATAATGTAGATAAATTATTACACACATTTCTCATGACGTCAAAAATCCAAGACTAATCTTTCTGTAACATGTGTTAAAAGCATGTTGCGCCGACCCCACTGCGAGTGGGATAAGGACAGGTAGAAGAAGAAACTATTACACACATATGCCTTTATGAATATGATCAATTATAAGCAGTTGATCGTTTTTTTTTTGTGTAATGTACAAGGTACAGTATAAGATTCCGTTTAGGTACCCTTTAATTTACTTGTGTAGAATAATAATAATAATAATAATAATATAATAATACACCCAACAGTCACACACATAGTCCTGTCCCCACATTAGGTTAACCTGTATCGTGAGTATCAGGAACTTCGAGGGACTTGCGGTCCCACAACACCCAGACCCGTAACAAATATTTGTGGGTCACACAAACATTGGTCTCGGTGTGGGAATCGAACCCACGGCCTGTCACTTCTCAGCCGGCTACTCGCCAACTGCGCCACGGAGGCTGTGGAGAACGATACGAAAAGTACATTATGTAGATGTCAGACGACTCATTAAAACAAGACCTGTGTCCACCACAGTCCGATTTCCTAATCTTTTAGTGATAGATCGCTAGTCCCGGGACACAGTCATGAGTTAGTGAGTTATTGCGATCATTCCGGACTGTCAGTCATCCGTCAAAGAGCTCCGGCGCTTTCAAACGAAATTCTAGGGATCATGGCAAATCAATCACGCATCACGAACGTCATGCGAAAGGGACAAGTCATATACGAGCATACGAGTGTAGGTCTGTGACAATTAACGATGACAGTTTGTCATGATGGAGGCTTCAGACAACACACTGTATTTTATTTGCTAAAAGAAGTTACTGTAAAAAGAAGTTACTGTAATAGTTAAAATTTTGCCTCTATTGACGCAATCAGAAATGTCTTAAATTATCTATAATTGTCACTTAGTCGTTTTTTAGAATTTGATTATATGAAGACTGAGAGCCAGTTAATCCTATGTGAATGCCATGCTTTATCCTCTGTTACTGAATACAGAAAATGCTTTATGCACCGGTATTGGGTAAAGGAATATTCTTTGACATCTCACAAATTATTAGATTTTAAGAAATGGCTAATGAATAGTTTTTGTCTATGGCAGTTAATGTTGATTTTTGTTAACCGACTATAAAATGGAGGAGTTTCTCAATTCATCTGTACGGTTTTATGTATGTTACGCGATATATCTGCCAAATCTGGACCGATTTTGATAATTCTTTTGTATTCGATAGGGTTTACCTCGATGACGGTGCCATATAAATGTGGTTCTGATGCCGAAGTACGAGGAAAAATAGGCAAATAATAAACGAAAAACAGCATTCACCGCGATTCTGATTCAGAAGTTGGTTTTTGAAGTTTGTAACTCACAATAATTAATGTGTTCCGTATTCCTCAGAATAATAAAACATTAGTAGCATAACATTTTGAAAATAAAAGATCCAGCAGTGTTTAAATAATAACTTCTCACTTACCTGTCTCTTTTGCATTGTGCTCATTTACTGGAAACTTTAATGTTTAAGAGTAATTGCTTGAGATGGGGGAAGTTTCAGGAGTACTCGAGCATTGTACTTTACAATATGAAATGGATGATTGTGATATAATAATATATAATACACCCAACAGTCACACACATAGTCCTGACCCCTAGTGTGAGGTCAGGATTAACTTGTCTCGTGGGTATCAGGAACTACGAGGGACTTGCGGTTCCACAACACCCAGACCCGAAACAAATATTTGTGGATCCGAAAAACATTTGTCTCGGTGTGGGAATAGAACCCACGGCCTCTCGCTTCGCAGCCGGCTACTTGCCCATTGTGCCACGGAGGCTGTAAAATGATATATATTAAAAAAAACTGTATTACTGAAGAATTGGTTTTGTAAGCAGTGAGCCAGGCTTTCGTATTGGATGGGCTAGTTCGACTGAGATGGTACCATTGTTTCACATATATTTTAAAACTTTAGAAACCGACTTCAATATCTCAATTGCGGTGCAACAGCAAACGGATAACAATCCGATGATGGACTCCCTATTTTCACTGATACTGCGTCATCAGATTCCTGCGAAATGTAAATCGCACTTCTATAAAAGTAAACCTTATCTTATACTCAAATAATGATCACAATCGGTCCTTAATAGCGAAGTTATACGTGAACATACAAATAAAATAACGTTTAACAAAACTTAGAAACCGACTTCAAAATAAAAACACTGAAAAGTCAAAAATAACGATTTCTATAGGTCTCTTTAGATTCGGTGCCTATGTCGCTGTCGGTCAAATAAAATTCCCTCTGCAGAAATAAAAAGAACTTTATGTACGGGCTAACGCCATACATTCTACACTTTACATATAACAATGTAAATTAGTAATTCGTGTACATTATCCATGTGTTAGATATTATATATCTGTTTGTTGTGGTCGGCTTGGCTCAGCTACATGAAACATGACGATATACGATGTCGTTTCCAGGACAGCACCGTTGTTTATTCATTAGGTAATACCAATATTATGCCTTAAATCATACGAGTGTGTTCAACGATATCCATTAGGCTTAATCTGGTTAAATTTTTTTATTAGCTTGAATGACGAGACGAGCAGGTCGCTCGCCTGATGGTAAGCGCCACGCCTGCTCAAAAACAGAAGCAACGCCACTCAGAACTTTAAATAACAAAGCACTGCATGACACTGGACTTCGCTCGTCACCCCGAGACATAAGAGGTTAAGTCTCATAAATTAATTTAATGTTTTTTCTAAAGCCAGTAATTTCACTGGCTTCTATGTTCTTCAAACCGGAACACAACAGAGCTTACACACTGTTGCTTGGTGGCAGAAATATACAAAGCGGTGGTACCAACCCAGCTGGCCTCTCGCATACGAGGGACCAACCCACCTTGTAAAATGTTCTATTTATCGATAAAATATTGAAAGGTAAACGGTTACCTACCTGTTAACTAATCACTTAATTAGTTTGTATTTTTTTATTTGTTTTATGAGTCGTTTTTTACTTTTTTTTTTTTTTGATAAAGTGGTATAAAAATCGGTGTAAAAATCAGTGCATAAGGGTGTTTTCGTCATTCATCCCCGATTTCATTGTGGGCGGTCGAGATCACTTACTATTAGTTAACTCACTTACACGTTTGCCGGACCTGCTATAAAAAATCAGCACGCTACGTGCCCACTACGATATGGAGGCTGTCAAATAGAGTCAGGTGTATCTGGTGTCAGGAGGTGTCCCGAAAGATTTGGTTGGACTTCTTGGTTCTTCGTCGGTACCTCAGTGCTGAGGATCGCGACCACATATGTGCCTTCAAGCTAAGCGGTCCAAAGATGTCTGAACCGTATACGTTGCTGGTATATACTGCCACCAACAGCCCTTTTCACAGCATCCGACCATTTAGATGGCGCTCTTCCCTTTGGGCGTTTCCCTTCTATTTGGCCCAATATTAAGACTTTTTCCAAGTTATGTCTGGGACACCGCACAATGTGTCCGAAAAAACTATGCACCTGTTCCTGACAGACAGCTGACAGCCTCTTGATAGTAAAATGTATTATTGAAACCAACTCCTACGTCCAAATCACAGTCGGGAAACGAATATATATCGAGCCATTCCTGCACTAAGTTACCGTGTTCTCTCGGGATGTGGCCGATCCAGCCACGGCTCATTGTAGCACAACTTTATTCGTGCAGTATCGAAGTTCGGTGAAAACTTGCACCGCGATACTGCGCGGTCAGCGCTGTATTTTGTACTGTATAGACTAATATACCTAAGGGTGAGCGACTGAATCAGAATGATGGAGTATCAAGCGTAGTGCGATTAAGGAGAGGCCTATATCCAGTAGTGTATAGATACATGCTGATGGACCGATGGAAGTGTACGCTGAGGCATACAAAGCCGATGCAGCGAACTTTAAAACATAGACTTCCAATGGCATTATGTCGCAACATAAACAATGCTATGCGTTGTCAATTAATATTTTTGACTTCTGAGAATCGAGAACCTGGTGACCTGAAACACAGGCTTGGCTTACATCAGGCACCAGTCTCTATACAAATTATTGTTCTTATCAAATGTACGTATGTAATGTGTAATTTCAATGTACCTAATTGCGATGACGAGAAAATAAAGATTTTTATTATTATTATTATTATGTACAGTACTCTTTATTTTAAAGGTTTTTTTTTACATTTTAAAAATATTAAATTACTTAAAAAAAACATTTAAAATATAAAAATTATCACCCTCCAATGGCGAGGCCTAAGACCCAAGCCACCGGTGGTTAGGACCCCATAGTGAGGACCTCCTCATAATGCGTGTCGTGTCCACTAATACTGCCTTCTGAATCTGGCTCTTGACCCAACGACCAATTTATTATTATTATTAATTTAGAAGCCTTAGCAGCTTTTAAAATAAAGACAAGTGACTGACTGGAAATGACTACTTGCACGGCAAAACTCTCACATTTCCACTTGAACCAGCCTGCCGCGCCGTCGCGTTAGGTCGATTGAACCCAATCTATTTTTCTCTTCTCCACCTCTTTTTAGTCGATTGCATTTTTATGACCATTCACTGGAACCCAATTCGTAACCAGTTTAATCCAACGATCTGGATTTTTGATAGCCTTTCCTTCTTTTCCTACTTCTGCGATACAAGAATTGGAAAACTTCACAAAATCTGCGGTGCAGACGCCACGTAAAAAATTACTCATATGTTGTCGAAGAGAGACTATCCCACCCACACACCCGCCACTGTAACTTCTGCCAGCTCGGCGAGTCTCTGGGAATGAGATCTGTCTTTATACCTCAACGGATTTAAATAGAAAGTTATGGAGGAGTTAGAAATAATAACTGCCCCATTTTCTCCTTAGCATGTCGGCGGAGAGAGTATGAAGTATAGCTTTTGCATCCCGGGGCTGGAGGGATGGTAATGCCATCAGCCTTCCGAACTACACTCACTCCCGAGTGACTGCTAGATCGGGACCCTAACCAAAAGCTTGGCAATCGGGAATAGCTGTGTTGTCCTGTAAGTTTATTTGTCTATGACACGCGTGTACTGTTCCAGTAGTGTACAATGTACAGCTGTGGTACCGCGCATGATAGTTTGAATCTCTTTAAAATTAGTTTTAGGTGGTGCGGTAGGTTGTTTGTTGTTGTATGGAACTTTCATATGGGACAGATATTGGCAGATTGTTGTGATTTACTGCTGTAGATAGTTCGACGACGAAGGAAAATATTGTGATACGGTGACTTTATTCGGTCGTATCGTTTAACTTTAAAATATTAATCCAATCACCAGAGGTAGGTACGGCCTGAGGTACACGGTGGGCCTGAACGGTGAGGCAACTTGCATATCTGAGAATTCTTCATAAGAATTTCGAAGGTATATGACGTCTAAGGCGGCCCCTAGACCTACAATAACATTATGCAATACATTTTATACTACAATAAGATTGAAAGGTACTTTGCATCCAAACGATCAAATAAATTGCACAAAAATACGAACTGCTTAATGTTTTCGTGTTCAGTTGGAGCATCATGTCCGAACAAGATACAGCTGCAGGTGCAGCTGTGGTGTTGTTGCTTATGGCTAAACGTAAACGTAAACGAACACGTCGCTGGTGTAAAGAGTGGTACAAGAAAAGGCAGAAATATACTCACGAAAATCTTTTAAAAGACTTGATGTTAAATGAGGAAGCGGACTTTAAAAACTATGTACGACTGGACTTGGAACAGTTTCAAGAGCTACTAGAATTGGTCACGCCATTGAATGACAAAAAAAAAATACTAAATTTTAGATTCTCTTTTCCCGCCATTTTTGCGCGAGCGTGTGTTCTCCACGTCAGGATGTAACAGAGACTAAAAAATATTGCGCAATACTGGCCCGATGCAATGGAAAAATATGGTATAATAAAAATTAAAGTCGCTCAAACATTTGTTCAATCATTGCGCAATCTTCAATATTTAGCCTAATCAATCAATTATATTGCACAATTCGAAATATTACGCAATATAATTGATCGTCTAGGGGCCGCCTAACATCACTTTACATAGACTTTAGGCAACCACGCTGGCCTAAGGCCTAATTCATACAAAGTAGTTTCTCAAATCATGGAAATTGTGTTCTTTGTGTTCTGATGGAGAAGTCAGCACGTCTGCAGCCAGCTTTGGTCAATCGCTCGTCCTCACTGCTCTTGCACGATAACGCCCGACCCCATACTGCACAACACACGATCTCTAAGCTACAAGAGCTTGGTCATCCGCTGTACTCACCAGACTTTGTGACGGGTAAAAAAATCAGTATGCCTTTGAAGAACTTGTTGCCTCCCGTCCAGCCGATTCAACCATCTTCAAGAATGCATCGATAGCATGGGTGGTTATTTTGATTAATAGAAATAAAAAGAGGGGGAAAAATATACTTTTACTTTTTTTCGTACAAAGGGCAATTTCATAGGTAAAATTTATCAATTAATAATATTGCTGATTCAATTAGCTACCGTTATATTGTTACAATTATGAAAACGAGTTAATTATCATCCAGTACCGTGTTTTCCTTCTGATGTCTGAGCCAATTCCGACACATCCATGATTCTCTTAGTATTTATTGCAAGCGTTCATGCGCGGTGGAGATCACTTACCATCGGATGACCTACTTGCTCGTTTTTTTTTTGTTTTCTTATTGCCCGCAAATGTGCCAGTGGGTCACCTGATGGTAAATGATTTCCACCGCCCATGTACGCCCACAATACTAAAAGAATCATGGGCACGTTGCCGACCTTATAGGAAAGGGATTAAGGGATTGGGAAGGCGAAGGGGATTTGGGCCTCCGGATATCTCACTTACCATACGAAACGCAGCAGCAAGCTGCTACATTACGTCAGTTTTTTGTGAGACAGTGTTAACGATCCGGTCGAGCCATGCTGTAGACAAAAGTGTCTACAGCATGGCTCTACCATTCTGCTCGTTTTCCGACCTCTACCATAAAGAAGCATGAAATTAGTTCAAGTCCAAACTATGTCATCACGTTTAATAACCCTGGTTAAATATAGCTCGACATTAGCTGTAGTTTTGCGAGACACTTCATAATATACGGACCGAGGTAGGGCTGAGCGCGTATAAAATTTGCTCGGTATTAATATTTGGTGCCGTGTGCGGCGGACTGTATCGTAAACTTGATTTATGCAGAGGCAGAGAGCCTACACGCTCACAGTTCAGATAAATATAGTAAGGAAAATATTTTTTTATAGCATCGGTCGACCTGATGGTAAGTGATCTCTATCGCCTATGTACGCCCACAATACCAAATTATGGGTCGTTGCCGGCCTTAAAGGAAAGGGATAATTAAGGGATTGGGAAGGAGGGGGTTTGAGCCTCCAGATATCTCACTCATCGTACGAAACGCAGCCGCAAGCTGCTACTTTACATCGGTTTTCTGTAAGACAGTGGTAACGACCCGGACGAGCCGGCCCATAAATGCTGTAGACAAAAGTGTCTACAGCGTGGCTCTACCACTCAATGTGGACAAATTTAAGACTGGATTACAAAATGGCAATTGCATTGTACGACGCTGCGCTCGTCATCCCGATACATAGGATGTTTATGCCCGTTTTCACGATCAATCCTTAAGTTTAGGTGAGCCCCTAAGACATTTTAAGAGTTAATTTTGTTTTCACTATCACTTAGGGGACACCTATGTTTTTATGGTGGCCCTTAACTACGTGAAAACAAACGTAGGTAAGGTATAAATTTAAGGAGTTCTTTAAGTTAAGGGACCCTTAGTTAGGAAATTTTTGAGGGTACGTTGGTGAAAACGGGCATAACTCTTAATGCCTAGTCATTTTCCTGGCTGGCGTTTTTTTTGCAATGTCCATCAAACCGGAATAAAACAATAGACAAGGCGGTGCGGCGTGGTGGTGGTAACTAGTAGTTTTTTTTTATGCCAGTGAGGTCTCAGGCGACTTCCCACATGATTCAATTAATAGTGATATACACACACAGGCATTATCTTTATACAGACGCATTAGCATACATTTATTTATTTATTTAATAGCAATACCATATGGTAAAACACACTACTAACATAATATAAAAATCAAATAAGTAACAAATCATGTGCTTACCTTTTAAAGGTATTTACAGATAACACAAAAAAAATTACAATGTCATAATAACGTAATACCTAATAATTATTATAAATTATAAGATAAGTAAAGTACACACACACATTAAAATAATGCTATTTTTTAAATGAAATGAAATATGTGAAATATGTAAACTGAATATTGTGAAAAACAAATAACTTAATTTTATTTTTAAATGGGCCAATCTTATTGTTTAAAATGTCAAATTTTAATTATTTATATTTATTTATAATATAAATAAGACTTGTAAATATTAACTGAAATATGTTAAATAGAATATTGTCGGGATTAAAAATAAAATTACACATTTAATTCCGATTGCTGACACCACTGGGTATTCCACTACGGTTCCCATTAGATGCGGGCTATGAATGCAAACGGGTGTTTTTGTTCCCGCCACTAGCCGCCGGTATAGTTGCTCGCCACCCGCCCACCGTCGGACGGTAATTGTAAGCAATGCCGCATCTTCTTCACTCCATCACACTTCACAAAGGGATGGCTAGAAAATGATAAGACGAGCTGCAAACGTGTGCTTCGCGCCCTCTGACTTAAAGGAGAGAGTGGAACACTGTCGGACTTTAGCCAGTAAGATTGTTTAGTCCAGGGAGTTCGACATACCTCTAAAGCACGTCCAGGCTTGTATAAATCTGTAAAGATAATAAAAAGAGATCGCGTGCCTGCTGGTAAGTGTTATTGTTGATACTTGCTCTATCTTTTAGCTAGTTCTTACTTATCAAAAACAAACGTGATGATGCTTATATTCTTGAATAGATGGGCCGAGTTATAACTAGTGTTGAACTTATTACCTTCCCATGATCCCTTCGCCAGCTTCCGTGGCGCAGCGGGCGAGTAGCCGGTTGCGAAGCGTGAGGCCGTGGGTTCGATTCCCGCACCTTGACAAATGTTTGTCTGATCCACAAATATTTGTCTCGGGTCTGGGTGTTGTGGGACCGCAAGTCCCTCGTAGTTCCTGATACCCACGATACAGGTTTAACCTAGTGTGGGGTCAGGACTATGTGTGTGACTGTTGGGTGTATTTAAAAAAAAAAAAAAAATATGTGATAACATGCAAACTTAATAATATCAGGCATAAATTCCAATCTCGGCCTATTCATGTGTGTGTTACAAATTGAATGTTAACAGAAAAGATTGTTCTACCTGGAATCAAATATTAAGAGACGTTTTGAGGCAGACTGAGACAGGGAGAACGAGACGCGTGGCGCTAGTCAGGCGATAGCGACACGTCCGCTTTGTATGACATTGTATGGAAACAGTCGCGGGTCGCATTCTATTTATCCAAATTCAACTAAAATTCATATAATTTATTCTGTAAATTGCATCATAAATATCACTTTTACATGTCAATCATTTTTTATGCTACATTACATTTACGAAGGCATTTCGTAGCTAGCCATGAGAAGAAATGCCGAAACAAACTCATAGGTTATGGCCTCGTTTAATGTCCAGACATTGTTTTACAGAATGATGCGAGTGTAATGTCCAGAAATTCCTGGATTTCCCTTTTTAAGAAATAGCCAAGAGTATACCAGATATACTTGATTCTCGCACTCACATAAAAAAAAACACAAAATGAAATAATTAATATCTTGGTTGCATACCTCAAAACGTTTCTACCTATACAATTGCATACAAGGCGGCTATGTCGTCGTCGTATGTCGCGGTCCTTTGTCTCGGTCGCGCACCTCAAAACAGAGCTTTAGATTGATAATTTATTCCGTGCCACGGCTAACTACTGCAAGGCATATAAACCGAGTTAGCTTTGTGTAGTAACTTGTTATTTGACACAACAAGATGGTAAGTCCCTCGTATGCGAGAGGCCGGCTGGGTTGGTACCACCGCTTTGTCTATTTCTGCCGCCGAACAACAGTGTAAGCACTGTTGTGTTCCGGTTTGAAAGACATTGAAATTACTGGGCATTATGAGATTTAACACCTTATGTCTCGGGGTGACGAGCGCAGTCCAGTTTCATGCAGTACTTTGTTATTTAAAGTTCTGTGTGGCGTTGCTTCTGTTTATGAGCAGGCGTGGCGCTTTCCATCAGGCGAGCGACCTGCTCGTGTCGGCATTCGAGCCAGTAAAAAAAAAATTGTGTTCTACATTTTATAATAACTGTATAACATATATGCAAGATGTTATTGTTTAATTTATTCGTATTGTTTGGATGAGATTTAATTCAGGCTGAATTCACTGTGTAAATCTATTCACTAGGCTCTCCATTATCTTATAATTAAAACTAAACAGTTGTCTTTTTGGTCTAGACTCAGGGGCAGCGTACATAGGCTGTAACCTGTGAGGTCGTTACAACTTTACCACAGAAGACCGACGTAAAGAAGCGGCTTGCTGCTGCGTATCGTACGGTGAGTGAGATATCCGGAGGCCAAAATCCCCTCCCGCTTCCCAATCCTTTTATTATACCTTTTCTTTATGGTCGGCAATAAAGGAACAATGCCAAAATAATCAAGGTACGTTGCTAACCCTTAAAAGGAAATTAATAATTAAGGGTTTGTGATAGCTCAGCGCGGAGTGGTATGGACTGTCGAGACGAAAGTCGTAGGTTCGAAACCAGCCCAAGTGCATACACCTCTGACTTTTCTAAGTTAAGTGTGTAATAATTGTTAATTATCACTTGCTTTAGCGGTGAAGGAAAAACATCGTGAGGAAACCTGCATACCTGAGAAGTTCTTCATAAGAATTTCGAAGGTATGTGAAGTCTGCCAACCCACATTAGGCCAGTGTGGTAGACTAAGGCCTAACCCCTCTCATTCAGTAGAGGAGGCCCGTGCCCAGCAGTGGGACGTATATAATACAGGGCAGGTATTATATTATATTATTATAAGGGTTTGTGAAGGGAAGGAGGGATTTGGGCCTGTGGATATCCCACTCATCGTACGAAACTCAACAGTAATAACTAGTAAGTGATCACAACCACCATTATTTAATTTATTTGAGTCGACCCGTTCATGCTGTAGACAAAACTGTCTACAGCGTGTCTCTACCACTTGTACCTTGTACCTCTGCCTACCTTTGAGGGTTGCAGCCGTGAGCTTGTATGAAGTAATTAATGGTCAAGTAATAAAATAACTGTTGTTAATTAATTCGCGCAGTATATTTGTTCGCACTGGACTCGGCCCTCCGGAGGTACGTTTTAATTGCCAATTTTGGCAAGAGGACGGCAATTAGCGTGGTATCTCACACAAGAACCGCTCGTTATGAACTTTTACTAATTGTGCCTATGCAACTGTGACTTTTATTTCCTATCTTTTTATGAATGCTATATTTTTTGTGTCTGCCTCGGTTAGGTTAGAACGTTACGACTGCTGTTTGGAGGTCTCGGGTTCGATCCCCGGGTCGGGTAAAGTGGTATTGGGTTTTTCTATTACGAAATTCTCAATATCGGCCTGGAGTTTGGAATTTGTGCCCGGTATGGTAATAGGCGCGCCCCCTATCACATTGTGGGACGGAGATACGCTCGGCGAAATGTGGTTGTACTGGTTAAACCTTTGCCTACCCCTTTGAGGATTACAGGCGTGAGTGCGTATGTGTGTATGTATGTATGTATTACTGCTCTAAAGTCTCATTTCACACACAGGACGGCACACGTGGCGCGGCTCGGCGCCTGCTCGCTTAATTAAAAAGAAACATACGGGTCGCTCGCCGCGCCTTTTGTGTCACCGTGTAGCATAGACTAATAGTTTTAAGAAGCCATAAATAAAAAAATACAGATTAACACACAATAGTAGCAGCAAAGTACGTTACTTTGGCGACATTTTTTTGGAGGTCTTGAGATGTAGAAATTCTTTGAACTCATTGGATGTAGGTACAATAAGATTTAATTTAACTTCTAGGTTTTTGAAGTCGGTGCAATTTCTCTTATCTTTTTAAGTACCATAAGCGCCGGCCATCTTGTTTATCTAAAAATAAACATTGTCAAATGGGCGTGTGTATGTTATGCTGCGTATTGTGGTGTTACTAGTCTGTGCCGTTTACCCCGTACTTCCCCTGCCTCAATCCTGAGCGGCTCTGGCGGCGTTCTATTTCTTTATTTACCAGGCACCGTAAGCCGCCTTTTCTCTCTTTAGACATTTTTGCGTTTTAATTGCTTTTAAGTTTATTACGAATTGATTTTGAACGTCCTTTTATGACATGTGCTTTGAT
The DNA here is from genome assembly GCA_905332985.1 of Mimas tiliae. Taxonomy (NCBI): domain Eukaryota; kingdom Metazoa; phylum Arthropoda; class Insecta; order Lepidoptera; family Sphingidae; genus Mimas; species Mimas tiliae. Next base: position 15,298,666 of record HG995256.1, read on the forward strand.
AGTGGCTTTCGCCCGCGTGTTTTTATAGTATAGGCCGGCAAACGTGCAAGTGGGTCACCTTATGGTAAGTATTCATCACCGCCCATGTACGCCCACAACACTAAAACAATCATGGACGCATTGTCGACCTTAAAGGAAAGGGAATTGGGATTGGGAAGGGGAAGGGAATTTAGGTTCGCGCAGAGTTCGTGTCTGCTATGATTTGCATTGCGTTGCATTCTACGCACGTTGAGGTCTGCTTTTAAATTCACCCAACAGTCATACACTTAGTCCTGAACCCACAGTAATACGAGTATATGAGTCTTGTGTCGTGAGTGTCCGTAACAAATATTTATGGATTAGACAAACATTTGTTTCGGTGTGTGAATTGAACCCGTTACCTCTCGTAAGCGCCGCGCCTGCTCATAAACAGAAGCAACGTCACACAGAACTTTAAATAACAAAGCACTGCATGACACTGGACTTCGCTTGTCAGCCCGAGACATAAGCTGTTAAGTCTAATAATGCCCAGTAATTTCACTGGTTTCAATGTCCTTCAAACCGAAACATAACAGTGCTTACACACTGTTGCTTGGCGGCAGCAATAGACAAAGCGGTGGTACCAACCCAGCCGGCCTATCGCATACGAGGGACCTTACACCTTGTTAGATCTCCGTCTCGCAAGTCATGTAAGTAAAACTATATGGGACACCGTTCGACGCTTATTTTGCAATAGCCTCTGGTACTTCCCCGACGTCGAACGATGACCACGGCACTGATATTTAAATTTACTGACTGCATTGTATTTATTCCACGTTCGGAAATTGAATGACAGTATTGAATAAGATTTTACTAAAAATAATGTGCCAAGTTTTCCTAGCAGTTAATTGAAGTCGGTAATTCCGTAGCACAAATGGCCAACATAGCGGTGATAATATGGACATGGATAATGGACTGCCTCCGTGGCGCAGCGGGCGAGTAGCCGGCTGCGAAGCGAGAGGCCGTGGGTTCGATTCCCACACTGAGACAAATGTTTGTGTGAACCACAAATATTGGTCTCGGGTCTGGGTGTTGTGGGACCGCAAGTCCCTCGTAGTTCTTTATACCCACGACACAGGTTTACCTAGTGTGGGGTCAGGACTATGTGTGTGACTGTTGGGTGTATTTATTATTATTATTGTTTGTGTGATCCATAAAAATTTGTTTCGTCGATGTTGTGGGACCGCAAATCCCTCGTAGTTCCTGATAACCACGATACAGGTTTACCTAGTGTGGGGTCAGGACTATGTGTGTGACTGTTGGGTGTATTAATTATTATAATTTTCAGTATTTATAGTAGGACTGCCTCGGTGGCGAGTTGTAATGCGTACGCGTTACGACTAAGGCTAACGCTGAGGTCTCGGGTTCGTTCCCCGGGTTGGATAAAAGTGGTATTGGGTTTTCCTATTACGAAATGCTCGGTATCAGCCCGGAGTCTGGAATTTGTGCCCGGTATGGCAATAGGCTCGCCCCTGACCACATAAGGGACGGTTATAAGCTCGGCGAAATGTGGGTGTACTGGTTACACTTCTGCCTACCCCTTCTGGGATTACAGGCGTGAGTGCGTATGTATGTAATTTTCAGTATTCCCAGCTGCACTGGAAAGGATTTTAGACCGAAAATCCAGTACCGACAGTGCTGTCAGTCAATTTTCGAATACGCCCTAGAACTGTGGTTTTGCTTTGTAGTTTGTCCTTTGTTCGGCGATTGTCTGTTTCATTTTGTTTACGTTTATGAGCGGATCTGGTGGTGACTTGATGGCCTTAATAACAATATTGTACAACACAACAGGTGACCTGAAGGCCAATTCTCGTAATTTTAAATGTTCAAAATATCATTCCGATCTAGTCTTAGCGTCAAGAAAGTTGCAAATGGCATTCATTCTCTTTAACCAATAATCAACGTCAAATGCACCTAGCATTATACCGTTTTGGCTTCAGTCAACTTTGATTCTACATTCAATCTCATTACGATCTATGTTCACATTTGACGTATTTATATTAATAATAATTATGTATGCTTATAAGCAGTGATAGCTCAGCGGGGAGTGGTATGGACTGTCGAGACGAAAGTCGCAGGTTTGAAACCAGCCCCAAGTGCATACACATCTGACTTATCTAAGTTACGTGTTTATTAATTGTTAATTATCACTTGCTTTAACGGTGAAGGAAACATCGTGAGTAAACCATGTAGGTTTACTACCTGAGAAGTTCTTCATAAGAATTTCGAAGGTAAGTGAAGTCTGCCAACCCGCATTAGGCCAGCGTGGTTGACTAAGGCCTTACCCCTCTCATTCAGTAGAGGAGGCCCGTGCCCAGCAGTGGGACGTGTATAATACAGGGCTAGTATTATTATTATTATTTTGTATGCTTATGAAGTCCCTCAACACACTCCTAAATATGTTTACTAATCTCCAATTTTTCCTACGATTTGACGTGTATTGAACATGTTTAGTGGCTAATAATAATAATTAATATGATTCAGATTTGTTGAGAAATATTGTATTATTATATCGCATTAGCGAAGAGGTTAAATGTTTTTAGAATTCTCAGGTATGTTTCATCAGGATGATTTACAATTTTTTTTATCCTGGCTCGGTAAAGTGACTACGCTACACCTCATGGTAAGTGTAGCGCAATCCAAGAATACTGTCGACCAACGATAGACACTGTATCTTTCGTAGATCGGGAGAATTATGCCGGCCTGCTTAACTGCTTCTTCACACTCCGCTTAAAGGATCCCATTTTATAGGAAACACGTGCGCCGGCAAACTATTCCACAGCTTTATGGTCCGACAGAAGAATGATTACTTTTAAAGTGAGCGATAATTAACAATGAATACACAAATATCTTTCAAAGTCAGACGTGTGGGCCCTGGAGTTGGTTTCGAACCTGCGATTTCCGTCTTGACAGTCCAGCTAGCCCATTGCTGCTTAAAATAAAATGACACATGAATACTTCCGCAACGCTGTACAAAGTGCTGGCGACAAGTTGTTTGAGAAGTAACACGGCGCTGGAACGTTCAAAATGCTCGGAATACTCGCAGCGCTTCTCGAGAGTGCGAGGGCGAGCACGTGTCTCAGTATTTGCATATTTTGATGGCGTTTGTAGTTTGGCGTAGCTAAAGCTTTTACACATGTCTAGATAGAGCCGCGGGGAAAACTGTGACGCAAAATATTTATAGTAGAGGCCGGTGTACCGTTTTATTGACAGGGTAGAAGTAAAAGAGTTTTATTCTAGCATAAGTTATAATTGTTTAGATATATATATATACAGTAACATACGAGCGTGGGAACTACTACACTCACGAACCGAAAGTATAAAAAAGTCTTTTAATCAAAACCACTGTCCTGCACAGCCGGAGGGTAGGTAGGCGGTAGTGCGTCGCTCAGGTTTGCGATTCGGCAGGGTTAGATAATGGCAGTGGTCGAGGAAGCCACACGAAGACCAGCGATGACGCCCGTTACCGTGGCGGTGAACCCTGTAATCGTGTCAAACCAGACATTATACGACTATCCCGATTTCATAGTCTGACTGCGACATCCTGTGTTGATTAACGATGCTGCGCTGAACGATACAGACGGTAATGATGGCATAGAATAGTGATCAGTGATGAGGCAGTCAATTGGAACTAAAACTAACAGAAAACTAAGTGGTAGGTAGTTACACAAAAATATTACTTAGGTACGCACTACAACGAACAGCTGATAATCAGGAATAAAATAATTAGCATGATCATAGGCATAGTATAAGGATAGCATTAACATAAAGATAGCAAGGTATGCTAAGCTTGAACATCACATCATGACCTGCATAATTTAATCAGCGGATTTGACTGTCAACTACAACTAAAAGCTTATAATATATATTTAATATAATTTTCAACACTCACCCAATTTGGGGTATACACTTTAAGGAGGAATTAATAATTAAGTATATCAATTTTAAATATGGTTTCTGCAGCACAATCACGTATGTAGGTACTCGTGCAAGTAAAAGTAATCGGTGCAATTGTCTAACAGCGAATGAATACCGGTCCGCTAACACTCCGCTTGTTCGGTTATTCATCCACCAAAACCAGTTCCTTGTGATCGCGTCGTCATTCACTAAACATATACTGCAGCCTGGCTTTGCTTCCCAATTATTATTTGTTTTAGTTTTAAGTTTTTATAATGTTATTGTGTATATTGTTGGTTCTTTTTTTATTATAGTTTGAATTGTTTAGTGGTAGTGTATTAGTTATTTAGATTTATAAGGTAAACCGTTACATACCCCCCTTTTTAGGTTAGGATTTTTACTAGGAAAATCCGCTAAATTAATGTAATTCAGGTCAGCTTGAAATCTTTAACATGCCATGTTCCTAGGTTATGGCCTGTCATATCCTCGAGTTCGTAGACAAGTCTTGACGACTTTCCTATAATGCGGCACTTGACGAATTTAGGTGCTAATTTTTTTGAAAACTTATTATTTTTGTCGCTATGATAGAAGGTTCGCTTCCAGACTATGTCACCAACGTTAAAGTCCACATTTTTGCGACGTAGATTATAACTGCTACAGTTTCTAGAATGTGCCTTAATAAGTGAAGATTGCACTTTATCAAAAGTTTTACGTAGACGTCCCAGGTTTTCCGCGTACGCATCCCGAGATGCAAAAATGATGTGATCACCAAGATCAGAGTCAATATAATGAGAACCACAACTAACCAATTCACGTCCAAATACTAAAAACGATGGCGTATAACCAGTCACTTCATTTACGGCGCTATTTAAGGCAAATTGAATTTTTGGAATATAAGTATCCCAAGATCTATGATCGTTATTGATAAAAGTAGATACAGAAGTAATTATTGTTTTATTATATCGCTCTACAGTATTCACTTGTGGAGTATATAAGGGAGTGTAATAGACATTAGGGATTTGATACGTAGTAAATAAGTTTTTCATGGTATTGCTTATAAATTGTCTGCCGTTGTCCATCAATATCGTACTAGGTATTCCATGTATAAGAAAAATATTTTCTTCTATGATTTTAGATATAATATCAGCTGTGGCACGTCGAATGGGAAATAATAAACAATATTTTGAAAAACAGCAGGTAACAACTAATAAAAAGGTGTTCTGTTTCCTAGTTATCGGTAAGGGTCCTACCAAGTCGACACTTATCATTTGAAACGGTCTACTACAATCTTTCGGTCTGCCCATTATACCAAGAATAGAGTGGTTGGGGTATTTATAAGAGAGGCAAGTGTCACAACTTGTTACAAAGTTGGTAACATCATGGTGCATGCTAGGCCAAAAATATTTTAGATGTAGGCGTTTGTAAGTTTTTAATATGCCAAAATGCCCAGAGATTGGTTCGCAGTGGTTCTGAGAAATAATGTTCTGACGGTATTCATACGGTATCACTTCTTTCCACTCAAATTCTCTAGTTAGAGGATTAAGAGATTTCATGAAACGGTATAGTTTTCCATTTTCAACGCGATAGTTTAAAAAAGATGTTGGAGTGTTCAAACAACCGTTAAAGATTTTTAAATACCATGAATCAGTAGTTTTTGGGGCAGCTAGTACCAGTCTATTAGTCGAGTCATCAATAACGGCTACTGGGACTGAACGGGACAAACTGTCGGGAACTACATTGTCGGCACCTTTACGATGTTTAATTTCAAAGTTATATGCGGAAAGGCGGACACCCCAGCGCGCTAATCTCCCAGTAGGATTATTTAGATTCAGGAACCATTTTAGTGAAGAATGGTCGGTATAAACTGTGAACTTAAGACCATTTTCTAAATAGCACCGCCAGTGTTCAATAGCACTGAGAACAGCCAAGGCTTCGCGTTCAGTGGCGCTATAATTGCGTTCCTGTTTAGTTAAAGACTTGCTCATGTAGGCAATTACATTTTCCACACCATTGAGGGTCTGTGTTAGCACTGCACCTATCCCATAGTCGCTAGCATCTGTTTGTACCTCGAAAGGTTTAGCGTAATCGGGACATGTCAGAATTGGTGCTGAAGCTAGATGTGCCTTCAGCTTTTTGAAAGCATTATCAGCTTCATCAGACCACAGAAAGGGTGGTGCGTTCTTGCCTTGCGAAGTTAATTTATTAAGTGGTGTGGCCAAACTGCTGAAGTTTGGTATAAACCTTCTATACCAGGAGGCCGTACCTATGAAACGTCGGACCTCTTTGCGGTTAGATGGGGTGGGGTAGTTTTTTATAGACTCCACCTTTTCAGGATCAGCGTGAAGTCCGTCAGCGTCTACTATATAGCCAAGATATTTTAACTTCCTCCTAAAAAACTGACATTTTTCAAAATTTATGGTTAGGTTAGCTATTCTAAGTTTTTCTAAGACACGTTTTAAGAGGGATATATGGGTTTCAAAATTCTCAGAGACAATTATAACGTCATCAACGTATACAAATACTTTATGCTCAAATTCAGGTCCATAGAATAAAATGTCTACAAGCCTCTGTTGTGTAGCCGGTGCATTAGTCAGACCGAATGGCATAGATTTAAATTGGAATGTGCCGCGGGATGGAATGTAGAAAGCTGTTTTGCATCTATCCTCCTCTCGGATTAAAATTTGCCAAAAACTTTTAGATAGGTCAATACTACTGAGGTATTTAGCATCCCGTAAATTGTCAAGAATTTCAGTAATATACGGTAGACTGTACGCGTCTTTTTTTGTCACCGCATTGAGCTTTCGGCTGTCGAGGCAAAAACGAAGTTCGCCATTCTTCTTTGGTGTAAGGAGAACAGGGGAAGACCATGGGCTCTCACATGGTTCAACAACGCCATCTTTCAACATTTCGTCTAGTTGCTGGACTAGGACGCGTTGTTTTTCAGGCGACATTCGGTAGTAGCGTTGACGTAAGGGAGCGGTATCCCCAGTGTCGATCGGATGTGTAATTAGCGAAGTGCGACCTAAGCCACGCTCCTCATAGGAAATTCCGCGAAACTGTGAGATTAAATTGTCTGCCTTACGCTTTTGGTCTTCTGATAGATGCTCATAAGAGCACACACTCTGTCCTACAGAGTCAGTTACAAGACTAATTTCAGAATCCTTACAGAAAGTAATAGCATTAAGATGTTTAGGGAAAAGTCCAAAAGTACGCCAAAAATCCATGCCCAATATTAAAGAGTTTCTTATTTCAGGTACAATATATGCGTCAATAGGGTGGATTTTATTTTGGAACTGAACGGGCAGGTGAATTCGACCGATAGAGTTGAGTTTTTCACCTCCAGCAGCAATAAATTGAACAGGGGTAGTATCCTGTACGATGAATCCCATATCTAGCAGTTTTTTATGAGATCCATTTCCTAAAATAGTGACACAGGAGCCTGTGTCTAATAGTCCGGTTAGTAGCTTACCCGAAATAGAAATATTTACGTAAGGTCGAGTCCTGCTTACATCATTTTTTTTATTATATCTGGAGATTGAAGCGACCGAATTAAAGGTAAAATAACTATTAATAAATTTTAACCACTCTTTCCATTCTTTTTCCTGGTCACTCCAATCAGGCCTATTTAGTTTTTTGGCTGTTCATCTTTATGTGTAGGATTACAATCAGGACACTCTGGATATCGGACCTCTTTTTTGCCACATTTGAAACAAATGGGAAATCGTGCTTCACTACAATTTCTAAGTGAGTGACTATTAGATCTACATCTAGGACAGAATACTGGCCGAGAAGGTTCAGCAGACAATGCTGAAACACCAAAATTACGATTCTGATGACTATTGTCATAACGATATTTAAAGGATTCTTTATGGTTTGTAAAATTAGGGCTAGTTTTAAGTGTATTATTAAAATTTGTATAGTTGTGTTTATTATTATATATTTTATTATTGTAATTATATTTGTTTTGCTGGCTATAGTTACCATTACCGTCGGATGAGTGAGACTTATATGCGAATTCAGGAGCGAGAGTACTACTGCTCACTCTAGGTGGTTCGTGGAATTGTGAATATCTAGCCTTCACAATTTCAAAGTTTCGGCATACCGATTTAAGCTCATCGATAGATTTGATACCGGCAGAAGTAGCTAGTGTATTTGCATAACAAGGACGAATATTATGCAATAGTATTTCTAGTTTGTCTTCTTCTGATAATGGTTTGTTGAGACGTGAAAACATACCGTTCATAATAGCCAAATAAATTATAATGTTTTCTCGCTCGCCCTGAGTGCGTAAACGTATTTCAGCAGCCAGTTTGTAATCATAGTCACCACTGCTGAAGTCTTCTTTTAGTAAAACACACAATTCATTCCAAGAATTTAATTTGTCTCTATTGTAACGATACCAATGCAGTGCGTCATCAACGAAAATTTCGTAAGACATTGCAAGAACTTTATCAAAAGAAATGCCCCTGGATTGCACGAATTCCTCAACTTTCTGTATGAAAGAGTGAACACAAGTTTTACCAGAATACTTTAATTTACTTATTTCTGTAGACAAACTACGTTCGCAGGTAACCGATATGGTGGATGGATCCGAAGCGTTGTCTACAGCTGAGGACACATTTTTAGATTGCGCACTGACTGGACTAAGTGAAGACAGCTCTTTAAATTGGGAATTTAAATCTGATTTGCAGCCCATAAATATGTCATAAACTTCTGTTACTTTTTCAATCCTATTAATACGATGATAAATGTGATGCAATAGTGTTTCAGTCCTACTAAATAAGTTCCTATCAAATTTACTTTTTAGATTAGTCAGGTTATTGTGAGACTTAAGCAGAGATTCTTTAACTTGTTTTAAGTCCTCACTAGCTGGTAAATGCGACTCTAGAATATCTTCAGATGGAAGAAGGAGACATAATTTAATTATTTGTTTTCTTAATTCCTGTACTGTTTCACCAGTGCCACCACGAAGTTCCACTTCGTATTCCAATTCAGCTTTTTGTAGAGAAAGATATTTAATTGTATACGCCATAATAACTTTAGTTATAATTTAGGTGTGTGTTGCAGATTAGCTTTAAGCACTACAGTTCAGTAATGACGATTATACAACTAATACTAATAATATGTAATGTAATAACTAATATAAAATGAAAGTATTAGCAAGTAAAGCGTTGTACAATTAATTAAGTAGAAAAAAATATAACTAGTGTGTGACAATAATGATGATAAAGTGGTATTATACAAAGCAGTTTTATAGTTGAAAGGTCAGTCTGTATAATTGAAAAAAAAAAACCCCGAGTGACTGAAAAATTCACAATGGTGCGATTGAAAAAAAACACTGTATGATCACACAAAAGTTATTCTCGTACAAAATCAACCTTAAGTCTAGGAATTTTAGCCAACACCAAAGAAAACTATTAGATGCAACTTATTACACAGTTCGGTCGTGAATGTATCCTGTCGTTGGGCGCCAATGTACCGTTTTATTGACAGGGTAGAAGTAAAAGAGTTTTATTCTAGCATAAGTTATAATTGTTTAGATATATATATACAGTAACATACGAGCGTGGGAACTACTACACTCACGAACCGAAAGTATAAAAAAGTCTTTTAATCAAAACCACTGTCCTGCACAGCCGGAGGGTAGGTAGGCGGTAGTGCGTCGCTCAGGTTTGCGATTCGGCAGGGTTAGATAATGGCAGTGGTCGAGGAAGCCACACGAAGACCAGCGATGACGCCCGTTACCGTGGCGGTGAACCCTGTAATCGTGTCAAACCAGACATTATACGACTATCCCGATTTCATAGTCTGACTGCGACATCCTGTGTTGATTAACGATGCTGCGCTGAACGATACAGACGGTAATGATGGCATAGAATAGTGATCAGTGATGAGGCAGTCAATTGGAACTAAAACTAACAGAAAACTAAGTGGTAGGTAGTTACACAAAAATATTACTTAGGTACGCACTACAACGAACAGCTGATAATCAGGAATAAAATAATTAGCATGATCATAGGCATAGTATAAGGATAGCATTAACATAAAGATAGCAAGGTATGCTAAGCTTGAACATCACATCATGACCTGCATAATTTAATCAGCGGATTTGACTGTCAACTACAACTAAAAGCTTATAATATATATTTAATATAATTTTCAACACTCACCCAATTTGGGGTATACACTTTAAGGAGGAATTAATAATTAAGTATATCAATTTTAAATATGGTTTCTGCAGCACAATCACGTATGTAGGTACTCGTGCAAGTAAAAGTAATCGGTGCAATTGTCTAACAGCGAATGAATACCGGTCCGCTAACACTCCGCTTGTTCGGTTATTCATCCACCAAAACCAGTTCCTTGTGATCGCGTCGTCATTCACTAAACATATACTGCAGCCTGGCTTTGCTTCCCAATTATTATTTGTTTTAGTTTTAAGTTTTTATAATGTTATTGTGTATATTGTTGGTTCTTTTTTTATTATAGTTTGAATTGTTTAGTGGTAGTGTATTAGTTATTTAGATTTATAAGGTAAACCGTTACACCGGCCAACGAGCAAGTGGTTTTTTTTAATATCATGGGCCGGTTAACAAGCAAGTGGGTCACCTGATGGTGAGTGATCTCCACCGCCCATGTACGCCCATGGTATTAAAAGGATCATGGGTGCGTTGCCGACCTTAAAGGAAAGGGATAATTAAGGGATTGGGAAGGGGAGTACGAAACGCAGCAGCAAGCTGCTACTTCACTTCGGTTTCCTGTGAGATAGTGGTAACGACTCGGACGAGCCGGCCCATTCATGCAGTAGACAAAACTCTGGCTCTGCCACTCTAAATAACCTCGTAAGGGTAAGTGGACTGACGACTTGAAAACGATACTAGGTAGCGGATGAAGGCGGGCTGCCTAAGGCCAGGGTGGTTGGTGTTCACTTGAGGAGTCTTACGTCCAACAGTAGACTGTAACTGGCTGAGATAAAGAGATCTCCATCGCCCATGTGCACTCACAATACTAAAAGAATCATGGACGAAGAATCATAAGTTACCATTTGAGATTAAGGATTTAAATGTGATACAATTTAAAAGGCAATTATTTAATTTATTATTAAACAAGTGTTATTATACAATTGAGGAATTCCTTCTTGACAACTTTTAGATTACAAGTATAGGTTTAGATTTATTATAGGATAAATTAAAAATATATATATATATATTATTGTGTATAATAAAATAATTTAATAATGTACGAGTAAATCGATTAATTATAATGTACTGTCGACAACTTGAAAATGTGTAAACCCAGTGAGTAGATTTTTTGAGGAGCTTATCACTTATTTAAGATATATTGTATGTATCTCCAAAAATCACACAAATAACTATTGATTTGATTTGACGCGTTGCTGATCAGTAGGCCAATTCTCGTAATTTTAAACGTTCATAATATCATTACGATCTAATCTCAGCGTCAAGAAAGTTGCAAATGGCATTCACTTAAACCAATAATCAACGTCAAATGGACCTAGCATTAGCAGTAGCATTATACCGTTTTGGTTTTAGTCAACTTTTATACTACATTAAATCTCATTACGATTTATGTTCACATTTGACGTTGATTATTGGTTTAAGAGGATGCCATTTGCAACTTTCTTGACTGATATTTTGAACGTTTAAAATTAAGAGAATTGGCCTTCTGAAAGGGAAGTGATAATAATAATTAAGGGATTGCGAAATTGTGAATACTAAGGTCGCAACGTGACGCAGTATCTAGACGTGTAGTATATAATCAAAGAACGACTTTACTACACAAATTGTGTGAATTCTGTATCAAGCAAATTGCTTACTATTAGGTAACTGCCTACGTTTATAGTCGATTATCTTAATATCGTACAGGGCTTGTGGAATGTAAAACAGGTTTACTAGGTGGTAGGTCCCTCGTATGCGTTCATACCACAACTTTGTCCATTTCTGCCGCCAAGCAGCAGTGTGCACATCCAGTTTGAAGGACATTGAAGTCAGTGAAATTACTGGGCATTATTTATTAGACTTAACTAGTTATGTCTCGGGGTGATGAACGCAGTCCAATGCCATGAATTGCTTTGTCATTCAAAGTTCTGTGTGCTGTTGCTTCCGTTTATGGGCAGGCGTTGCGTTTCTGTTTATGAATGGGCCGGCTCGTCCGGGTTGTTACCACTGTCACACAGAAAACTGGCGTAAAGTAGCAGTTTGCTGCTGCGTTTCGTACGGTAAGTGAGATATCCGGAGGACCAAATCCCCTCCCCTTCCCAATCCCTTATTTATCCTTTTCCTTGAAGGTCGGCAATGCGCCCATGATTCTTTTAATATTATGGACATACATGGGCGGTGGAGATCACTTACCATCAGGTGACCCACTGGCTCGTTTGCCAGCCTATGCTATAAAAAAATACAGTCGTAAAATTTATTACAATGTCATTGTTGAAAACAGAACTTGTTTAAATAAATACGCGTTCAAATGAGAAGACCCCTCACTTTATCGTTGGTAAAATATGCTTTCGCTAGATCGTTAAGCAATAATTAACTGCGTAATTGTCTTGCTATACTACGACGTAACTGATATGGGCATATCAGCCCTCGGCGTCCTTCCATTTTCTTTTTGTAAGGGAAAAGTTAAAAATATTTAAACGGAACAGAGGCGACGCCACATAACATTCGATTCCGTTTTAATATAGCGAGATCCTAAGTAAATATACATATTAAATGACCTTCACCTATATATTAACTAATGCTAGTACAATTACAAAATTATTATTTCGTAATACTTTAGAATAAAACATGTAATTATGTTACCCTACCTGTGCCTACGTAGACGCTACACCAATTATTTTAAAATAAATTGGATACCCGCCCGGAGCGAGAGCCCGTGAACGTGTAATTTACACAAAAACATTTGACTACGTTAGTATTTTGTAATTTGCAGGAGCTAAAAGAAGCCACATTAATAATTAAGTGGTATTAACGCGGCCCAACACGTAACGAAGTAGCTACTTTTAGACCGGTTTGCTGACTGTGCTACGACGTCGATCGATTCGTAGCACATAAAATATGTCGCTAGTAACAACGACTTTATTGTCTTTATATCGGAAAATAAAAGTACGTTCGTAGCTAATAAGTCGGTTACGAAGTAAACGGCACGTAGCAAATACAGAAGCGCGTAGCCGATAAATAACTTGTAGCGGAAGGGCGTAGAAGATACGTTCGTAGCAGATACATACAGTAGTTAATAATAATATTGCGTTCGTAGCCGATAATTATAGTTATTCAGTAGCCGATTATGTACACAATTCCACCGGCGCGGCGCGGCGTAGCGTAGCGCGGCCTCATCTCTATAGCCAATTTACGTTGCGTGAGCGTACGTTTGGCTCATTTTATTCAATGCGGCTACATTATGGCCAGTAAATAGGTATAATTAAAATTACGTGAGCTTATATTCAAATTTACCGGAATAATTAACGGTATTGTTCACCCTCGGCTGGAAACTAGCTTAATTACGCGTAAATAAATATGCAAATTTATTTAACTTTAATGTTGTTGTTTTGTCGTTTTCGGTAAACGAAATTAATGCAAATGTTTATCGGAATGTTGGACAATAATCTTTATATTCAATAAAAACCTTGTATTACGAGTATATAGTGTTACGGGACTCCTCTAAGACTGAACTAGCCTTTGCGAAATTTTATATAAGTTCGAAATTCTTGGGGTGAACTCTTATTATTAAATGTAAATAATAAATAAATGTTATTAATAAGTTCGATATTTTCTTTACCGTATTATAGTTAAATATTTTGAGTAAGGAAAAATGTTAACGTGATTATCCACTAAACTCCATGACATCAATTACAACAAGATCTGTAATTACGAAATTATTGAACAGATGTAATGAGATCGAAAGAATAAAAGTTGACTGACGCCATAACTGTATTCTGCTAACATTTTTAAATGACACATGTCCTTAAACGTCAAAATTGTGACTGAATGGAGATTGCAATGGCATCGAGATGAGATTATATTGACACCGGACTAATCTTAAAGACGAGCAGAATACCATTTTTTAGTCAAATCAAAATCGAATCTCAGTTCGTTTAAAATTCATTCGCAATGCCAGTTACAGTGGGCCTTCTGTTTTTTCCCTTAATTTCACTACACCTTTGTGTAGTGGTTCATAGCACACCTATCATCCATACTTCATCTTATAATGCTAATAGTAAAATGGCTGAAACATGCTGATCGACAGACGGACAAATGTAATAAAAACACTGCTGTGGTTCGGAATCAACTATATTTTAGAACTGTCATAGATACAATCTATACAGAGGGCTATAAAATTGCAAGGGTTCCGCTTTTGCAGTTTGGCTACGGACTCTTAAAAATATCATTGAAATGGATCTATAAATTAAGGCGCTAACATACCACAGACATTCACAGAGACAAAGTGGTGAAGCGTATAACACTTTTTGTCGAGCTGTAAAAGACTAATTTCAACGAGACAGCGATCGCGAGGTAAAAGGGGAAGTTGTGGAATTTATGAGTCCAATAACAGAGTCGAGGCTGTCGGCGTAAATCTTCGACAAGCAGAGTTAAGCTCAGCGCCTCATGTAAGTGCGATTCCGTTTCTTCGACTTAATTTATTTCTCGTTAGTCGGTGCCTACACGCATTGTAATAAATAAATAAATACACCCAACAGTCACACACATAGTCCTGACCCTACACTAGGTAAACCTGTATCGTGGGTATCAAGAACTACGAGGAACTTGCGATCCCACAACAATCAGACCCGAAACAAATTTTTGTGGATCACACAAAGATTTGTCTCAGTGCGGGAATCGAACCCACGGCCTCTCGCTTCGCAGCCAGCTACTCGCCCGCTGCGCCATGGAGGCTGTCAAATAGGTAGTTGTTTGAACTACTAAGTATTGGTAATTTTCATATAAGCTAGTATGGGTCTTCTGAGTGTAGGTCCCTCGTACGTAAGAGTAAGTAGGTAGTACGATTGACATATATTGCACGACGAGCGCAGTACAGTGTTACTACTAGTTTAAATTAATTAATATGTCGGGAGGCCTGGTAATCTGTTAGACAGGATTTTATCCTAGTATAGATACCAGTACAAAAGTAATTTTTGAGTTCAATGTTTAATACAATAGCTTTTAAGTATCTTTTGTGATGAGAGAAATAAATAAATAAATAAAAGTGCGGAAATAAATGCATTTTCTTTATTTCTTTTCTTAGTTTGTAATTCAAGTTCTGAGTGCTGTTACTCCTCTTTATTGGCGTGATCGGGCGAGCGACTATACAGGCATGAGTTTACATTTAATACTATGGAACATTCCTACGGCGCGAGTATTATTCAACTGGTATATTCCATAATGTTACTAAGTAGATTATCTTCACAAAAATTGACTATTTTCTATCCGTAATCCACATGTAATCAGGACAAAGGCGAGTTTTGAGATAAAGTTAACATTTAGTTTGAAGGTCGGTGAGGATTATTGGGTTTTATAGGAATTACACGAAGCTTATCGGAGGTCTAGATCTAAAGCTGTTTCGATCGGTCTGTTAAGTATATCCCCGAGCTTTACGTGCATTGGAAATATTTTTAGACCTATTTGATATTCCATCAACATCTCTGTGTTGAGAACACTTCCCTTTTTTTATATCTTATGAATTAGAACACTTATTTACACTACTACTACACTTATTTTACATACATACGCACTCACGCCTGTAATCCCCGACGGGGTAGGCAGAGGTGTAACCAGTACACCCATTTTTCGCCGAGCGTATCCTCGTTCCATGATGTGATAGGAGGCGAGCCTATCGCCATACCGGGCACGATTTCAGACTCCGGGCTGATACTGAGCATTTCATAATAGAAAACCCAATATCACTTTACCCGATCCGGGGCTCGCGCCCGAGACCTTAGGGTCAGCCTCAGTCGTACCCCGCTTGCATTACAACTGCGCCACCGAGCCACTCAATAGTTACTTTTTTCAGTCAGTTAATTATTAGAAAGTGGAACACCATCCGCGTCGCTGTCTAATACTGGCGCGAGCTTTAATGTAGAGACTCGTCAAGTGCGGAACGCACGCACGCCCGTTCCTAAGAAAAACGAGGCCACCGCGCGGAACGCACGCACGTACGTTCGGACCCCGCACCCCGCACCGCCGGTTCGTCGAATATCCGAAATCGACTACTAACTTTGCATTTTATGGACACAGACCCTTACTACAGTTTATTACTCTATGGATTATATATACTGGCAACAATTTGAACGGTACGACAACCTAAGAAACAAAATTATTTTGTTATTTAGTTGTTGTTCGCAGTTCGAAAATGGCGTCGAGTGTCACTTGTTATTGTTACGCGCGGTATCGTAAATATTTATCTTTTAAACATAATTTATGACTTGTTTAGAGTAAGTGGAGTATGTTATCGAATAAACACTTTATTGTGGTTGTGTTCAAGTGGAATTTGAGTGCTTAGTGTAAGTTTACTTTGTGTTTTGTGACAAAATGTTTGTAGGATTGTATGAATGGCAGAATAACTGATAGGATAGTAATGATTGAGTGAATATAGTGAATGAGTACGAATGAACGAGGGAATGAGCGGAAGTGTGGAAGAGGGGAGGATGGCAGTTGAACTTGTGAGTGAAGACGTGTCGGATTAGATTATTAAGATTTTATTTGTTAATTGTGCTGATTTGTAGTAAAGACTTATAAAAAAACCTGTATTTTTATCCTCGAACCCTACAAGTGGGGACTCGTCCGGGATCGGGATAAAAAATATTTTTCAATACTTACGTGATTCGCGGCACGTGGCACGGAGCGCCGGCTAAAGAAAATCGCAAGAAGTAATTGTTATTTCGCCGTTATTACCGTTTTAGAAGATGCCTAACAACGGGAAAGATCGAAGACGAAACCGGCAAGACGATTACCAAGAAGCTGATGACGATGTTATGGATGCAACACGAGGTCTTGCACCCGACATTTTGCAGATGACGGCGGATTTGGTGCCTAAGTTCAACGGGCGTGACAAGACGTATTCGGTGTCACAATGGGTGAGTGACATTGAGGACAACGCAGCTATTTTCGGGTGGTCACCGCTACAGAAGTTGTTAGTGGCACGACGGGCTCTGCAAGGTACAGCTGCATTATGGTTGAAAGCGGAGCGTCCATTCAAGGCGTGGGAAGACCTAAAAGCGGCCATTGTGAAAGAATTTCCCGATACCGTGGACATCAAAGCGATCCACGAGATGATGAGCGCGCGTAGCAAAAAGCCCACCGAGTCGTGTTTAGATTACATGCTCACAATGAAGGAGATGGGTAAGCGCGGCAAAATGCCAGACTATGTAGCGATAAAGTACATAGTAGATGGCATACAGGATAATGAGATAAATAAAGTCATGCTATATGGTGTTACTTCATATAATGATTTAAAGGATAAGCTGAAAATTTACGAGGCGGTCAAAGAAAAAATGTGTCGGCAAACGCAATCGGTGAAAAATAAGCAGAATAAGCCATTTAATCGAAGTATTCCTACCAACTCAAGTACGTCACGAGGATTTTGTTTCAACTGTGGTGATAAGAGTCATATCAGTGAGGAGTGCCCGAACAAAATGCAAGGTAAAAAGTGTTTTCATTGCAATGAGTTTGGCCACATCGCACCCGATTGTCCAGCAAAAACAGCAGTGTCCAAGATGGCGGGCACGACGGAAGCACAAACTCGGAAAACAACTACGTCACGGCGATATGATTCAAAACTGGATACGACCAGGAGCGGTAACATTCAGCACATCGGTCAAAGACGGAAACAGGCCTTGTTTACGGCAGCGACAGAGGGCGCAGCGATCGCGAATGATGGAACGAACGAAGACCGGATCGCGAGTGAGCTAACTGTACGTGAACGAAATGACATACGTCAGAAGTGTCACTGTCATGGCAGCGAGTTTAACGTTTTGGACATAAATAATTGTTCTGTGAACAACGGCATGTGCAGCAAAATATGTGCGAAACCAATAAAACCAGTGAAAATAAAGTGCGGAAATATCACTAGTGCTCTTATAGATTCCGGTAGTGAAGTAAATCTCGTATCATACGACTATTTCGTTGAGTTAGGTTCGCCGAATTGTGACATTACAAAAAGTATTGTGCTTACCGGCTTAGGCCAAGCTAAGGTAAATTCTATAGGACAATTTGTGTGTAGCATAGAAATCGACGGGTACCAGTATAACGATGTAAAGTTTTATGTCGTTCCTCAGGATAGCATACCTTATAAAATAATATTAGGGCATGATTTTCTAAAGAATGTTGTCACTGTTATGAGAGATGGGTCAGTGTGGGTGAAACCGAATGACGGTGAGTGAGATTGATTGTTTTATGTGTGTCACTGATTCTATAGGTTGTGTCAAAGATGAAGCTGTCAAAGATGAGGTGGTGCGCTTGGTGGAGAGTTACCAGCCACGCCAAACGAAGAGGGCGCCTATTGAATTGAAGATTACACTGAAAGATGATGTACCAGTTGCTCAACGTCCACGACGTGTCTCACCCAAAGAACAACAGGAAGTAGATAAGCAAATACAGGAGTGGCTAGAACAAGGAATCATTCAGGTAAGTTTTTCGGAATATAGTAGTCCACTTGTGCTGGTCAGGAAAAAAGATGGATCATTGCGAATATGTGTTGACTATCGGCTTATCAACAAAAAGATTATGAGGGATGAATATCCTTTGCCTATTATAGATGAGCATATAGATAAGCTGGCTGCTGCAAGAATTTTTAGTACGATTGATTTAAAGAATGGATTTTTCCATTTAAAAGTTCACCCAGATTCAATTAAATATACATCCTTTGTAACTATGACAGGGCAATATGAGTTCTTAAGGGCACCTTTTGGCTTAGCCACCTGCCCCAAAGTGTTTACCAGATATATTTCAGTAATATTCAGAGATTTGATTACAAGAGGAATAGTCCTTGTATTCATTGATGACTTATTGATTCCAGCTTTAGATGAGCTGCAAGCTATAGAAAGATTGCGAGAAGTATTACAAACAGCTTCTGAGTATGGTTTGCAGATCAATTGGACTAAGACACAGCTTTTAGTGAGAAGAGTAGAATACTTAGGTTATGTCATCGAAGAAGGTGCAGTAACGCCGTCGCCAGGGAAGACTGATGCAGTCATGAAATTCCCTGAGCCCAGAAACGAGAAGCAACTGCATAGTTTCCTAGGTCTCTGTTCATATTTCAGAAAGTTCATTGAAAATTATGCACTTATAGCCCGACCTTTGACTGATCTACTAAGAAAAGATAAAAAGTTTATTTTCGGTAATGAACATCGATTAGTATTCAACATATTAAAGGAGAAGCTTGCAAGAAAGCCTGTACTGAAGATTTATGAACCAAATGCTGAAACGGAATTACATACAGATGCCTCCAGTATAGCATATGCAGCGATTTTACTTCAAAAGGACTGCAATGGTGAACTACATCCCATACACTACATGAGTAGACGAACAACTGATGCGGAGAGCCGATACAGTAGCTATGAGTTGGAAGCCTTAGCCATAATAGAAGGCATAAAGAAATTCAGGCATTACCTTTATGGTAAACCGTTCAAGATAGTCACCGACTGTAAGGCATTCCAAATGACTTTAATGAAGAAAGACTTAATTATGTCGCCAAAGGTAGCTAGATGGATATTGTTTCTGCAGGATTATGACTTCACTATAGAACATCGGGAAGGCTCAAAGATGAGACACGCAGATGCTTTGAGCCGAAATCCATATGTGAACATTATCTTTACAGATTTGCATAGTGACTTGAGGCGTGCTCAAGAAAGTGATGATGGTCTACAGGCAATTATGAAGATTTTGTCTGAAGAAAAGCCTTACAAAGATTTTTACCTGCACAAAGGCATACTGTGCAGAGGACCAGAACAATGCTTGGTTGTTCCACAGAAAATGGAAATGGAAATTATTAAAAGAGCACATGGAAATGGTCATTTCTCCAAAAAGAAAACAATAGAATCAATAAGTAAAGACTATTATATTTCAAAGTTGGGGAAGAAAGTTGAAGACTTCATTGCTACTTGCATACCATGCTTGTTAGGTTCCAGGAAGGAAGGTAAGCAAGAGGGATTCTTACATCCTATTGAAAAGGGAGAGACGCCACTTCACACACTACATATTGATCATATTGGGCCTCTGACTGAAACGCGTAAACAGTATAATTACATACTCACTATTGTTGATGGTTTTACTAAGTTTGTGTGGCTGTTCCCAACGAAGACTACATCTACTCAAGAAGTACTAAATAAACTTGAAATACACCAGCAAACCTTTGGAAATCCAAGGAGAATAATTTCTGATAGAGGGACTGCATTCACAAGCAAAGATTTTATACAACATTGTCTAGAAGAAGGAATAGAGCACATTAAAATCACAACAGGTGTTCCCAGAGGAAATGGGCAAGTAGAAAGGGTACATAGAACATTGATTTCAGTACTGACTAAGCTGTCAATCGAAAAACCTACTCAATGGTATAGGCTAGTGAGTCGTGTTCAGCAAGCACTCAATAGTACTCATCAGAGAAGTATAGATACCACACCATTTGAGTTATTGATTGGAATAAAAATGAAGAGAAAAGAAGATATTGAGCTTTTAGAATTATTAAAACAAGAAGAGAGAAACACTTTTATAGAGAATAGAGAGGAACTTAGAGTAAATGCAAAGAAACAAATATTAGATATTCAAGAAGAAAACAAAAGGAGCTTTAATAAGAAAAGAAAGAAAAGCAAGGCCTACAAAGAAGGGCATCTTGTTTGTATCAAAAGAACCCAGTTTAGTACCTGTATGAAACTCAAAGCAAAGTTTTTGGGTCCCTACAAGGTCACTAAAGTTAAAAGAAATAACCGGTATGATGTGGAGAAAGCGGATCCACAGGCTGAAGGACCTAAAAAGACCACTACCTCTTCTGACTACATGAAACCATGGCCAGATTATGCCAGTGAGTCAGAGTGAAGAATGATAGGTAAGTTTGCATTTTTTTGTTGATTGTTGTGGTATGAAAGTATGAATAAATGATGATGTCTGAGGGCAGACAGTAAGGTAGGACGGCCGAGTGTAGGATTGTATGAATGGCAGAATAACTGATAGGATAGTAATGATTGAGTGAATATAGTGAATGAGTACGAATGAACGAGGGAATGAGCGGAAGTGGGGAAGAGGGGAGGATGGCAGTTGAACTTGTGAGTGAAGACGTGTCGGATTAGATTATTAAGATTTTATTTGTTAATTGTGCTGATTTGTAGTAAAGACTTATAAAAAAACCTGTATTTTTATCCTCGAACCCTACATGTTTTTATTCGCCGAGTGAAAGGTCACTTGTTATTATTACGCGCGGTATCGTAAATATTTGTGTTATAAACATAATTTATGACTTGTTTAGTGTAAGTGGAGTATGTTATCGAATAAAGACTTCATTGTGGTTGTGTATATATACAGTTTTTATTGTCTAAATGTAGAAAGACCCTCAATATTTGGTTATTTCGATACCATATACAAAAAAAATGCAATGTATGGAGCGCGGAACGATCATTTTTTTTTAAATACCTAAAACACGCCCGCGCTCGTTTCACGGTTTAATTCTATAAAATTATCATAAAAATACTGATGGTGAAATCCTTGGGAAGTAGTATAGTAGTAAGTACAGCCACGCAGCCAATTTAGTACACAGCATGAAAATGCCCGTGTGACCGCGGTGATACCACATTGAACACATGCATATGGTCGAATAGCTCATTTTTTTGCTTCTGCATTATTGTGATGAATCCTTCACACACTCAATTGCCAAGATTTTTTTTATGGCATAGGCCGGCAATCTAGCATGTGGGTCACCTGATAGTAAGTGATCGCCATGGCCCATGTACACTCACAATACCAAAAGAATCATGGGTGCGTTGCCGACCTTAAAGGAAAGGGATAACTAAGGGATTGGGAAGGGGAGGGGGTTTCGGCCTCCTGATATCTCACTCACCGTACAAAACGCAGCAGCAAGCTGCTACTTTACGCCGGTTTTCTGTGAGACAGTGGTTATGACCTGGACGAGCCGGCCCTTACATGCTGTAGACAAGTATCTACAGCGTGGCTCTACTGCTCACAGAAACATAAAACAACTCTCTGAATTGAGAACCTCTTTTTTTGAAGTCCGGTAAAAAATATGAATATTCAACATCCTGAAAATGTGCCGATAAACTGATTTTTTTATTGTCCTTAACGAGACACAGTCTGTATCCATGTAGGCAGGTACCTAGGTAAGTGTGTTAACTCAGAACGCAGCTAATGGCCTCTCGAAATGTCTTAAACTTTTTACGTCTTCAGTGGCAGTTGGTGTGTAAGCCATTTACATGTGCCTGGTAGCGTTATATTTTATTTTTCTAGCTATAAAGTTCAGTATACATGAAAAACGCCATAGAGGCTCGTTACGGCGATTCACGTTCCAGTTGCTGGTGTATTACATACATACGCACTCATGCCTGTAATCCCCAAAGGGGTAGGCAGAGGTGTAACTAGAACACCCATATCCACAACGGGAACCAAGTTTCGCCTTTGCTTCGTCCGTTATTTAGCAGAGTGTACCACGTGCAGGTGACGTTGGCTTTTATCCTTAGATGTTGGTGACCATCTTTCACTTCAACCCACCTATAAGTTCGTGTTGCTTCTAAAAATTGCGGTGTATTTACTCCTGTACCAGCATATATATAAATAAATAATTTCTGCCGCAAAATATTGTTGAGTACGACTTGTTAAGATTTCCCACTTGACGAAGATTACGAATCGACTTGTACAAACCAATTGTAGAGCTCATTGAATATTTATACTGCATAACTCACTGCACCCGCAGACTGCGTCTTCGTTCGAAGCGGTTTATGCAAATGGCATCTGCCTCGTTGCTCTAGTGGCAGCGTACTCTGGTTATGAAATATCTAGGTACTTTGTTGTAGGTTTTCGCAAGCCAGGTGCTGTCTATAAGGTACCGCTTTGTCTATTCCAAGTAGCAGTGTGTAAACATTGTTGTGTTCAGCTTTTGAAGTATTTTGAAGCCTGTGAAATTACTGGGCATTATGAGACTTAATATCTCATGTCTTGGGGTGAATGCAGTGCAGTCCCATGCAGTCGGTAAGTAGGTAATCTTTAATTTATAGTTCTAAATGATACTTTAAAGTTTTAAATTATGTTGCTTCTGTTTATGGAATATCTTTTATTCTGCTTTTTGTCTACCATCAGCTCGTTTGGTCATTCAAGTGCATAAATAAGGTCTTATCGTCTACACACAGATCGTTCCATTTGTGTCAATTTTCAGTATCATTTGGCACGTGATTTGCCCGGGAATAGATATGTGCCTGATACGGCTATGGGCTGGCTATAATTATACTTCATACTAATATTATACATGTGAATGTAAGTTTGTTTGTTACGCTTTCACGCGAAAACTACTTAACCGATCATCATGAAACTTTCTACACATATTCTTGGAGGTATAAGAAGTAACGTAGGATACTTTTTATGAAAAAAAACTATTTTTTGTTACGCTTTCACGCTTAAATCACTGAACCGATTTTGATGAATTTTGATGTAAAGATAGATGGGACCCTGGAGACGGTTATAGGCTACGTTTTATTTCGGAAAAGTCTATTCACGCGGGCGGAACCGCGGGCAACAGCTAATAATAAATAATTGTACCTATTTTTTCTAAATACATCCTTGTAACTCCTGAAGGTCAGGATCCATAGTGACCTGTATTTTATTGAGACCAAACATAGAAGCTTGGCGAGTGTCTGAGAATGCTATGCTGCGGCTTACCGCCAATAATATTGGTTATAGAAAGAAAGGGAGAAGTTGAAAATATAAACCCAATAAATTTTTGTAATTCTACAGGTTTTTACTTTGGGCTATGGATGATCGATTTCGTATATGCAGCAATTTATATTAGCTCTTTATTACAAAATAATTGCACAGTCCAATGTCAACCAGTGTTGGAAATGTACATGTATTTGGCGTGACGAGGTACTGTAGCACCTGGCCTTGCTCCAAGGTCAAGTCGAGGGCACCGAATTATACGGCACGGCGGATTGATTCACGGTCGAAGGTTACTGAGAACTGTTTAATGATTGCGGGTTTTGAAAATATTTCATGTTTGATATTTGGAGTAGTAAATGCTTTTTATAATAGAGGTTGGCAAACTAGTAAGTGGGTCATCTGATGGTAAGTGATCTCCACCGGCCCGTGTTGGGTATACCAGAAGAATCATGAGCGCGTTGCGGACATTAAAGGACAGTGGGACGTATATATACAGGGCTAGTATTATTATTATTATTTTATATACTTTCTTAAGAAGTAAAAACATAGATCCGGTATTCATAGTTTAAATAGTAATCCCCTTCATATACCGTACGTAATTCCGACTAGCAGCTGAACCACTGAACAATTTCATATTTATTGGATCGACGTGACACGACGCAGTCTTTGAGCCGTAATGGTAGACTTACAAGAGTTAATTTTAGCTGTGTTACTAGTCGCCTACGTAATCATTTCAAGAAGTTAAGCCATACTGTAGAGATAAGATTGACTTCAGCATGAACGGGCGACTCGACTAGGGTAGTACCACTTATTTATTTATTTATTTTACTAGGTTACAAGTTTATTACAAGTCCTACGCCTGGCTTCCGAGAGGCCGATCAAATCAACATTCAAATAACAGAACTTTGATTTGACATCGCTGTTAAATCAATTCGAGTTGCTGAAACGTTATTTAGTGAAAAAAAATAATATCATTTGATATCGGTTTTGTACCATGTACCATCGACATACGATTTTTCATATCAATGTGAAAGTTATGCTAATCACTCGATAGAGTTTAGCTGCGGTGTGGTCCCATACAAATTTGGTTAATATCTGATGACGGAGTACGGATAAAAAAACTCTTCAACGGAGAACAGTACACTCGTCGCGATTGTGTTATTGTATTGGAATTTACATGCGATTGCTGTACATTGAAGTCGGTTTCTAAGTTTTGTTAAACGTTATATTTATTTTAGTCACCTGCAGAGTAGTCTTACATACATATATACATATATACATGCACTCACGCGTCCTACATACACATAATGACAGCTTCCATGGCACAGTAGGCGAGTAGCCGAAAATGAAACAAGAAAGACAAATTATTTATTCATAAATATGTTGGTGAAGTATTCCTTATAATAAAAACGTCTTGATTTAGAAAACCTTATATTTTTCCCAGTTCAGTCTTCAAAGTCCTAAAAAAATGTCCTTCACGCAATGGCGACCTGCTTCCGCTCGTTGCTATCCCTTCCTACCGTCATGTTTCTTCCTCTCTGTCGCACAGAACACACTCACTTCCTCTTACGTTCTGTGAAACGAGAGGCTGCAAGTTCGATTCCCGCAACGAGGTACAAATGTTTGTTTCGGATCTGAGTATCATGGGAACGTAAGTATTTCGGAGTTTCTGATACCTACGATACAGGTTTCCACCTGTGGGGTCAGGACTATATGTGTGACTGTTGGTTATAGTGGATGAGGCGCTCATAGCTAGTTGCACTCACTAATCTGTAAACGATAAGCGAGTTAAGCAACCCTTGGTTGCGGTCAGTCTATGGATGGGTGGCCGCTTAGTGGTATTTCAACAGAGCGTCTCCGTGCTTCGGAGGGCACGTAAAATGTCGGTCCCGGCTGTTATCAACTGATAGCAGTCGTTAAGCCAAGTCAGAGGCCTTCGGGTGGCGTGAAAACTCTGACACTAGGTTGGCCACTAACCATTCGATAAGAAGAAGAAGACTATAAATAGTGGATTCGACCTTTATATCATAATCATAATATACTTTTTTGAATTTGGTTCTATTAAATTAGCTGCGATGATATAATTTATTTCATTAAATGTACATGTTTGTTACAGATTTTTCAATTTTGTCTACAGAATGAATGGGCCGGCTCGTCCGGGTCGTTACCACTGTCTCACAGAAAACCGGCGTAAAGTAGCAGCTTGCTGCTGCGTTTCGTACGGTGAATGAGATATCCGGAGGCCCAAATCCCCCTCCCCTTCCCAATCCCTTATTATCCCTTTCCTTTAAGGTCGGCAACGCGTCCATAATTCTTTTGTATTATGGGCGTACATGGGCGGTGGAGATTGCTTACCATCAGGTGACCCACTTGCTCGTTTGCCGGCCTATACTATAAAAAAAAAGAAAAAAAAAGATATTATACTAATAATATTTTAATAACATTCTGCACTCCACCGCCATATAAAGTTCACACTTTAATGTATACTACTAATCAAGCTGCACGGTACACAGAAATTGCACCACTAAGTTACGGTCTGTAATTGACTGTAACTCAATATTACCATCTCGCTTACTCTCAACCAGAACCCCTATCGCGCTCCCTGTTTGTGAGCTGTCAAACTCCCGCGTTATGTGACGATATTTTACTTTTAAACAGCCCGTCTAGTAGTATACGTTTAAGTCTTTGTTCTAACAATGTCAAACTCAAACTCTTCCGTGCGCGCAATATGCATAATAAAGAGGTGTGAAGTTTCTCTTCACTTATTAATATATAGATTTATTTATACTGACTGCCTCGGTGGCGCAGTTGTAATGTGTACGCGTTTGAGGCCAACGCTGAGGTCACGGGTTCGATCCCCGGGTCGGGTAAAGTGGTATTGAGTTTTTCTATTAAAAAAATGCTCAGTATGAGCCCGGGGTCTGGAATTTGTGTCCGGTATGGCGATAGGCTCGCCACCTATCACATATGGGACGGAGATACGCTCGGCGAAATGTGGGTGTACTGGTTACACCTCTGCCTACCCCTTCGGGGATTACAGGCGTGAGTGCGTATGTATGTTTCTGTTTCCTATAGCGGTAGGTAGAAACAACGGAATCCCACATGTTATGAGCATTACACTCTTTTTGGGCTTCTTCATTCTCACTCCATTTTGCATGCATGTACGTCAATTTAAAGTCCCGTCTTATTCTTTATACAGTTGATTTCAAGTGAGACTGGAAGTTGTAAAGGAAATCTGATCGTGAAAATCCCGGGTATTCCACCAGTCGATCCGTAACCCTTGACGTTCTCTCTCGCATTAAGTATTAAATAACGAGTTGTTTTGAGGAACGCTTGTTTATTTTGTTTTTGTTTGTTCGAGTATTGGAGGGTTGAGCTACGTTTGTTATTGTTAATCTTTTTTCTTTTAATTTACCGGATTGTTTATTGTTTGACCTACATTTTGATCGGATGCTGGCTGTTTTTTGATCATCGAGGTCGTTGATGTTTTGTTTTGTAGAGAAACATTTTAGTAAAAATTATAATTTGTTTTCTGAGACCTATTTTATTCATCGCTCAGGGCTTTTAAAGTACGATAAAATATTAAAGTAAAGTTGTCTGAATTAAAAATATTTTTTTATATTACATGGTTATGTCGGGCTCACCGGCCTTCCGACCTAGTTCACTGCTGAGAGACTGCTAGATTGGGACCCTGACCAATTCCTACGCCAGTACACCAACTAAATATCCCGCGGTGGCCTCCTTCGGCGCTAGTGATGTGGTTCCGGGGGATCCTGGTATACTAAGATTGTTGCCGGTACCCCACCCCTACGCTCTGCCTTTGTGACCCATCTCCTTTGGGAATTGAAAGACCCGTCACCGTCACAACACACTCGGCGTCTGCGGCAGCGCTGGTTTGCGGCTATGAAATTGAGTACAAATATTGCTTATTAAAAATAATGAGACATGTCTTTCACAATTATCACGGAAAAAGACTTTCACCTGTATTATGCACCACCCACTATTTTACTAATAAGAAAGGTTGAATCTTAGTCCACCACGTAGGCCTAATGCGTGTTGGTAGACTTCACATACTTTAAAAATTCTATGAGATATGACATTATTCTTATGGATTCTCGATTATTGAAATAAAAAAATCAAAACGAATAATAGAATTATAATCATTGCACACGCAGCCTTATTAATGATCAATGACTAGAAAACTTGGGAACACTTCAACTTTTTACCGACCTTTTTACGGCTTAAATTTCGTTAATTTTAAAGGTCCATTAATTCCAAAGTAATTTAATTGTTTCAAGAGTTTTAAAGCTGAATTTACTTTACAGCCTAATTATTTTTTGATTACGTATTAAATTCAGGTCAAAGTGGTATTTTAATGCGTTGCAATGTCTCTTTTAATCCCTGGCAAAAAGAGGGGAGTTATGAGTTTGACCAGTTTAACTATTTTGTCATTGTAGTACCAAAATTAATGGATCATTTTGAATGCTGTTTTTTGTTTGAAAGCTGGTTGAATCGTTATGATTCTTAGCTGCGTTGAAAACAATCTGTCGAGCTGTTTTTAATTTATAGATGTATTTCTAATTGATGTTGTTATTTTTCTATGTGAATATGAAAATACTTATAACTTTTTTTTTACATAATGCTTCGTGGTTGCGCACACAAAAACTCGCCAACGTTTCATTGCAATCAGATGGATGTGAAAAGCACACATTGAGGAAAACATTAATTTTAATCAACAAAAAGGGGGCAGTCTTTTTATATAATATAATATAAGAAGAAGAAATGAGAAGGTGGAGTAGAGAGAGACATACGGAGAAGTAGAAGATTGTTGCATACTGCTAAATCTCTCAATACAAGTAAAATAGTAAAATTTGACTTTAATATCTAATCGATATTGATATAATATTAGATCACGTAACTTTATTGCTCTCTTTTGAACTGGTTCGATATAAACATTATATACACCATACATTAATTGAATATCCTCAAATCGTCATAACAAAACCTATAAATTCAATAGAAAGAGATAATCGAAACCACCGTTTGGTTTATTCAATAAGAAATCGCGCGCATTAAAATTGTCAAATTTTATAAGCATATTTTTCTATCCATGCACGACAAATGACTACACTGGATCTCCAAATATAATGTGATAATCACATTACGCAACTTGACGCTACAATGATGCCCGCCTGAAGTTTTCACAAATTCTAGTTTCACAATCTATGATTGCGTTTATCCAAATTACCTATTAAAAGCTTCCTCAAAGTGTATTACACATACATACATACATACGCACTCACGCCTGTAATCCCCGAAGGAGTAGGCAGAGGTGTAACCAGTACACCCACATTTCGCCGAGCGTATTTCCGTCCCTTATGTGATAGGGGGCGAGCCTATCGCCATACCGGCCACAAATTCCAGACTCCGGACTGATACTGAGCATTTCGTAATAGAAAAACCTAATACCACTTTACCCGACCCGGACATCGAACCCGAGACCTCAGCGTTGACCTCAATCGTAACGCGTACGCATTACAACTGCGCCACCGAGGCAGTCTATATTTTATTGCTACATATCAATGAAACTTAAAATTGGATAAGCTTTTCCACAAAACGACCTTGTGATGGATGAAAGCGGCGCAACCTTGGCTGTCATGCGCACCGTGAAGGATCACGCACGGTCAAGGTCTCCCCCTTGATGCGTGGGTGATAGATTGCACGAAAGCATTTCTAAGTCTGGGCTTCGCGACCCAATATATGTGAACCATTAAGACACAATATATCAAATTATATGTGATTCTGACGTGCTTTACATTATAGAAAGAAAGAAAAACATTTATTCGGTGCAATACAGTTTGGAAGTAAGTGATAGCTCAGTGGCAAGTGGTACGGACTGTTGAGACTAAAGTCGCAGGTTCGAAACCCGCCTCAAGAGCATACACCTCTGACTTTTCTAAGTTATGTGTGTATTAATTGTTAATTATCGCTTGCTGAAACGGTGAAGCTCGTGAACATCGTGAGGAAACCGGCATACCTGAGAAGTTCTTCATTAGAATTTCGAAGGTACGTGAAGTCTGCCGACCCGCATTAGGCCAGCGTCGTGGGCTAATGCCTAACCCCTCTCATTTAGTAGAAGAGGCCCGTGCCCAGCAGTGGGACGTGTATAATACAGGGCTAGTATTATTATTATTATTAATACAGTTTGGAAACACAAAGAAAAAATAATGGCTTAAGCTAAAATATTGCTTTGCACCAAATGGGGGCCAGTTCAGCATATTGTTAAGTCTGTGGCTTAGTGCTGTTTTTCCACTGCCCCCCTATACTATAAACTAGCTTTGCTCACGGTTCTGCCTGCGTTGGAGTTTGTCCTGTCATATTTTCGGGAAAAAGTTTATTCGTTGGAAAGAAGGACAAACGAATAAATACACTGTCACATTTATTATATTAGTATATAACTTGAAATGTTAAGGTTAATAAATACACAAAACAACATATCAACTTTTGACGATCGGTTAAAATATTTTAAAGTGGTTTTGTTCATATCACACGTAGACGTCTACAGCATGTATGGGCCGGCTCGTCCGGGTCATTACCACTGTCTCACAGAAAACCGGCGTAAAGTAGCAGCTTGCTGCTCCGTTTCGTACTGTGTGTGAGATATCCGGAGGCCTAAACCCCCTCCCCTTCCCAACCCCTAATTATCCCTTTCCTTGAAGGTCGGCAACGCATCCATGATTCTTTTGGTATTGTGGCTGTACATGGGCGTTGGCGATAACTTACCATCAGGTGACCCACTTGCTCTTTTGCCGGCCTATGCAATAAAATAAAAAACGTATATGCTTCTTGTAATTACTGTTTTTCGGGGTTTCTGTGACATTTGGAACATTTTCTTATTGGGCCACCGAGCAATGGTGGCGCATCATGGATAAGTAACCAATTTTATTGCTAATGCGACCTGTGCGGTGTTTCCGACGCTATGGCTCCGAGTCAAATAGTTTTTTTAATGATAAAACGAGCAGGTCGCTCACCTGATGGTAAAAGCGACACTCCCCCCTTAAACAGAAGCAAAAATCAGAACGTCTAATTAGGGAGTACTTAGACTAGTCACCCCAATACATAATATGTTGAGTTTCAAAATGCCTTGTTATTTCATACGCACTCACGCCTGTAATCCCCGAAGGGGTAGGCAGAGGTGTAAACAGTACACCCACATTTCGCCGAGCGTATCTCCGTCCCATATGTGATAGGTGGCGAGCCTATCGCCATACCGGGCACAAATTCCAGACCCCGGGCTGATACTGAGCATTTTTCATAATAGAAAAACTCAATACCACTTTACCCGACCCGGGGATCGAACCCGTGACCTCAGCGTTGGCGTCAAACGCGTACACATTACAACTGCGCCACCGAGGCAGTCAAACCCCTTGTTATTTCACTGGCTTAAATATCATTCAAACCGGAATACAACAGTGCTTACACGTTGCTTTCACGTTTGCGTCTCTGCTTGGCGGCAGAAATAGATAAATAGTGGGCTTTCAGTCTCTGTGGCGCAGTGGGCGAATAACTGGCTGGGAAGCGTAAGGCCGTGGGTTCTATTCCCGCACCGACACAAATGTTCGTGTGACCCACAAATATTTGTTTCGGGTCTGCGTGTTGTGTGACCACAAGTCCCTCGTAGTTTCTGATACCCACGATACAGGTTTACCTAGTGGGGGGTCAGGACTATGTGACTGTTAGGCGTGTATTTGCGTGTATTACTAGCCTTATTTTCCTGCTACCTACGGTTACATTGTATAAGTATAATTTCGACAGGTACTTTAATAAATGCGTTAAACAAATCTTGCACAATACTTGCAAAGGTCCCAACGCAGTGTGACACTTCCTTCATTGGTGTCACGTCGCGCGTCACATCGGTATAAGATGACAGCACGACGTCCGACGTTTCTCGTAACGTGACGAGGGTTCCCCCACAGACCTAAACGTTACCCCAAACGTTATTATCTGCGTTCACGCCCCGATGTTCCGGAACTCGCTGCCTTGACGTCTTGATTGTAGCTTATTTATAGTTTTAACAAAAATCCCCTAGAGAAAACACTTTGAAAATAATTATACAATGTTTAACAAAAACCCTGTTGGGCGTTTTAACTGTGATGGCAGAATCGATATTAAATCGTAATGAAATAATTCGCATACGAAAATGAGAGTATAATTAAATAATCATATTTATTTTATATATTTTTATTTTTTGTGAACCGTATTTCGATTGATTATCTCTGCGAGAGCGATAACTCAGAGCCAGAGCGAGATAGCAAATTGCGACATCTACGTGATTCAAACGCGCTGCGCCGCGTGCGCGCCCGTCTACATCAGTACGTCACATGAGTCAGCTGTTCATCAATTTCCAGATGAAAATAACATTTTTTAAATATGTTCATTTTTTAAGCTACCTGTGTAAGGATAATATCTCACTTCTGTTTATTATATTCTTTATTTAATTATTTATATTAAGCTGTCTATATGTCTGTCTTCACGACCTAGAAAGGCCCAACAGGGTTTTTGTTACATACTGTATATGTGTTTTAATGTCCAAGTAGGCAAACAAGCGTGCAGCCCACGTGATGGTAAACGGTTACCGCCGCCCATGGCCTTCAGCAGTCCCAGGGCACAGCCAAGCCGCTGCCTACACACATATTGTTGAAAACAAGTTCATAATTGCAAATAGCACATCCCTACATGTAGTACATGCGAATGTAACACCACTATTATATTGTCTATATTAAAAAATATACACGCTCTCTCTTGTCTTTGTACAACCAAGCAAGTTGTTTTATTTTCCCAAAATCCAAATAAGTATAAAATACTTATCCAAATACTTATATAGTATAAGTAAATCTATCGTATTTTAATACATATGTGTAAATTAAAGAGGTACACTATATTTTATATTATTATCTACGCCATTAATGAGCCAGCTCGACTGTTTCATAGAAAAAACAGCTCGGTGTTGCGTTCGCGGGCATGTACTCTAATCGGGATCCATCATAATGAAAATTATACTTCTGAACCAATATTCACTTTGACAATAATGCAAAGTGTTATACAATGTTGTTGAACAGAAGGCATATTCTCGTAATTTTAAATGTTCAATATATCATTCCGATCTAGTCTCAGCGTCAAGAAAGTTGCAAATGGCATTCTATTAAACCAATAATCACATATTTTAAACATTTAAAATTACGAGAATTGACCTCCAGACCGAAAATTACCGAAGTTTTGGAAGTACGAACAAACGGCGTGTGGTGACGTATACATGTGACTTGGCTCGAGTTTTACGTGTCGTTTAACTGCACCATTAGATTGAGCGAACTATAAAAACTTTTCTTATATTTTCCTTGAATATAATTCAGCAACGAATCAAAATAAAATAGCGAAAACATGATTTACATATTTAAATAGCTCTATAAAAAGCGTAATTTTTATTACTACGTGTTTCATTTGTAATTTTATCTCAGGTCGTCGCACTCATAACAAAATACCATATCTATATTTTCACAAAATATTTTATTTAGCAAAAGATTTTTTGAAGATAATTTTAGTGGAAATATTTATTTTATTTTTATTCTAAGAGGAGGCAAATAAGCTAATGAAGCACCTAAAAATAAGTGATGAACCCATGAATACTGAAAATATCAGAAGAATTGAGATTGAAGATTTTTTTAGCGGTAGAGCTGTTAATACTTGTGTCTACATCACGAATGGGCCGGCTCGTCCGGGTCGTTAGCACTGTCTCATAAAAAACCGGCGTAAATTAGCAGCTTGCTGCTGCGTTTCGTAGGATGAGTGAGATAACCTGAGGCCCAAACCCCCTCCCCTTCCCAATCCCTTTCCTTTAAGGTCGGCAACGCACCCATAATTCTTTTGGTATTGTGGGTGTACATGGGCGGTGCAGATCACTTCCCATCAGATGACCCTCTTACTCGTTTGCCGGCCTATGCAATAAAAAAAAGTGTCATAGAATTAAGAAGACAGACTCCGTGGCGCAGTGGGAGTGTAGCCGGCTGCGAAGCGAGAGGCTGTGGGTTCGATTCCCACACCGACACAAATGTTCGTGGGATCCACAATTAATTGTTTCGGGTCTGGGTGTTGTGGGACCGCAAGTCCCTCGTAGTTCCCGATACCCACGATACAGGTTAACCAAGTGTGGGGTCGGGACTATGTGTGTGTCTGTTGGGTGTATTTATTTATTACTATTTATTTAATTGTCTTCAATGTAGTACATACAGAGTGAGTTTTTATTATAGTATAGATGGAGCTAGTTTACAATTTAAACGAAATTTTAAAGTTATTGCTTGTCACCGTAATCTAATCTGACGTCATAAAAGACGACACTGCTTTCATATAGGTTACATGAGTACGGAACCTCACGCGGTCTCTCACATAAATTATACTTTATGACTTGCAGATTTTTACATGATGTCGTAGGAACGGCAAATATGAATTTTAGTTTGGATATACTTTGAGCAATGGCAAATCATCGTCAGTTTTGATGGCTTTGGCATTCTTGCGAATGGTGATGTTTATATTGATATAGAAAGAAAAAACATACATACGCACTCACGTCTGTAATCCTTGAAGGAGTAGGCAGATGTGTAACCAATACACCCACATTTCGCCGAGCGTATCTCCGTCCCACGATGTGATATAGGCAAGCCTATCGCCATACCGGGCAGTAATTCCAGACTGCGGGCTGATACTGAGCATTTTGTAATAGAAAAATCCAATACCACTTTACCCGACCCGGGGATCGAACCCGAGACCTCAGCCTTGGCCTCAATCGTAACGCGTACACATTACAAATGCGCCACCGCGGCAGTTAAAGAAAAAACGTTTAATTAATTATATCAGGTCATGTATTTTTTACATTCAACATACACATAGTCCAGCGCTCATATAAGGTATCCTGTATCGTGAATATCAGGAACTACGAGTGACTTTATTGATCACAAAAAAATAAGTGGGGGAATCGAACCCGAAGGCGTCTTGTTTCACAGCCGGCTACTGGCCCACTGCGCAAAGGATGCTGTAACATAATATTTACGCGTTTGCTTGTCTTGTTGTAAAATGGAGCTTATATTTCGTATTAAGTCGTAAGTGAGATTTCTCAAATCTCCCCTTTCCTATTCAATCTTCATTCCTCTCCATAATAGTTTGTAACGCATTCATGATTATTCTAGTATTGTAGGTATTCATGGCCACTCTACGATCAGGTTATTCATTAGCGCATTGCCTCTGCTAAAACATTTTCTGTTTTTCTTTTGTGCTATAAATAGTTTATAGAAAAAAGAAACGTCTTTACTTAGCATATACATTTCTGACTCTGTCGGAGTACTTTACGCATTAATTTTAACTCTTATTTTGTTATAGGAAATTTCAATACCTCAACTTTTATTAGGCAGTAAATCGCACAAAATGTGTATAAATAACACAATTTTATCAGCATGCCAAATCAAAGGGAATACAGCTGAAACCAGGTTCAGTAAAACGCCGTACATATCCTTTGACTGTTTACCTCGGATTTAGTACAAATACGCAGAAATAAATCAGAGGAGGCTCTCGGCACTCAATCCCGACTAAATAAATAAATTAGCATTTTAATTGCATGTTATAAACTGAAGGGCTTTGCCTCTGAGGCTTAATTTACGTGGGCTAGGAGACAGTTTGTTACGGTATGCGGACTACTCGCCAGTCGCCACGGCTCATGACTTATTTACAATCATTCTTAGTTTTAGTACCGCTTTTTAAATTTAAGATAGGTCCGTTTCGTATTCTTTTGAATTCGGTATTGAAGAAGGAAGATTAAGCCATATTAGAATTATACATTTTTTTTTCTTTTTTTTTTATAGCATGGACCGGCAAACGAGCAAGTGGTTCACCTGATGGTACGTGATTTCCACCGCCCATGTACGCCCATAATACCAAAAGAATTATAGGCACATGGAAAGTGGAGGGGGATTTGGGCTTCCGGATATCTTAGTCACCGTACAAAACGCAGCAGCAAGTCCTACTTTACGCCGAATTTCTGTGAGACAGTGGTAACGACACAGACGAGCCAACCCATTCCGCTGTAGACAAAACTGTCTACTTACCATCAGTTGACCCACAGCTCGTTTGCCGGCCTAAGATATAAAAAAAATACTATTTGAGTATTATTTTGCATTAAAGTGGATTTGATTTAAAACTTAGATTATTATTTGATGTGGAACTACAGCCGCTTAGCATTATCGAAGCTTACCTTCAGTTTTATGGATCAAACAGCTCGCCGGATGGTTGGCAACGAGTTATTTTCGAACCTTTACATATATACGCACTCACGCCTTTAATCCCTAAAGGGGTAGGCAGAGGTATAACCAGTATACCTACATTTCGCCGAGCGTAACTCCGCCCCACGATGTGATAGGGGCCGCGCCTATCGCCATACCAGGCACAAATTCCAGACTCCGAGCTGATAGTGAGCACTTCGTAATAGAAAAACCCAAACCACTACCCGAC
This sequence comes from Mimas tiliae, assembly GCA_905332985.1. Taxonomy (NCBI): domain Eukaryota; kingdom Metazoa; phylum Arthropoda; class Insecta; order Lepidoptera; family Sphingidae; genus Mimas; species Mimas tiliae. Next base: position 15,335,016 of record HG995256.1, read on the forward strand.
CCGGGGATCGAACCCGAGACCTGAGCATTGGCCTCAATCGTAACGCGTACGCATTACAACTGCGCCACCGAGGCAGTCGAACCTGTAAACTAACGTTTAGTAACTGTTCCGTTTCAGCGCTCTTATGTAATAAATAACGTTCTTCCCCATTGATTTAGATCCTAGTGCGAATTTTAGACAACGTTTTGTTAAAATGTGAGGTTATACGCTTTTAATTGATTTCTTCATTTATTTCTTACTCTTTTCTGTTTAAACCCTGTTTTAACTAACCTTAAGTATTTTTTACTACCTTTTTAATTATTAGCTTGAATGTCGAGACGATCAGGTCGCTCCCCTGATGGTAAGCGCCACGCCTGCTCATAAACAGAAGCAACGCCACACAGAACTTTAAATAACAAAGCACTGTATGACACTGGCTTCAACTGGATTCAATTATATCCGATCTGCGTGGTGCTGTGGGCGAGTAGCTGTTTGGGAAACGAGAGGCTGCGGGCTCGATTCCAGCACCGAGACAAATGTTTGGCTGATCCACAAGTATTTGTTTCGGATCTTGATGTTTTCTCCCCATGAGGCTGGCGGCCCGTTGTAAATGTACAACCAAATCTTTCTGTAACATTGTATTAAAAAAAGCATATTTCGTCGACCCCTCTGCGAGTGGGGTAAGGAAGACTGGATCCAATACTTTAATGAATGTATTCAGTGAGTTATTATATCTTTTTTGAAAATTCCTCATAATCAAGGCCTAACACTTCTCATGAATAGTGGCGACACGACCCAAAATATAAAGAATCTCGGAATTTATTAGCTATTAAGTTGCCAGTGATCTCTCATCCTCAATTTATAATACAATTAGTAATTTCGGCTACAAAATAACTTTGCACAGCGTGGGTGTCGTCGATGTTAACAAAATTAAATAACACCGACTAGGATATTAGCCTGACATAAATCTTAATAGACGACGCAAATACTTCTGTATTTTTTGCACCTGCAGTGGTGCTACAAGAGCTATTTAGGGATGAGAAATAGCCTTAAACCATTTTTGAAGATTGTAAAATTTAAGTGGGAGTGTTAGTGAATAAATTTTAAGTTCTTTAAGTTTGGCTCTGGCAACATTGTGTCTATGCTCACTTGTTAGCTGTGGTACTTCCGTGTAAGAAATAAAGTAAGAATTCTATATCAGTTTTTCAAGTTATTTTTATAATATCAAGAATCTAACATTTACAAACGTTTATAGTTCGACATTATAGAACTTTTCGTGTGTTCAGTTGGCAGCCTGATCTGAGAACCTGTGGCAGGGTGCATCTTGCTTATCATAATATGCTGAGCTAAACATATATTATGGAACGTATTTTGTCTATATGTATTCTGTTTAGTCAGTATGGTTGTTTTTTGTGTATGTGTATTATTGTTTTTCAATTGTAATTTTTCGTAATTTCTTTTTTGTATATTAATGTGGGTCTCATTGTGATGTTCTGAACTAACTTTTATTTTTCTTTCTATATTACTGCAGTAACGCTGAGAGCAGACTAAATGAGTGGTAGAGCCACGCTGTAGACACTTTTGTCTACAGAATGAAAGGGTCGGCTCGTCCGGGTCGTTACCACTGTCTCACAGAAAACCGACGTAAAGTAGCAGCTTGCTGCTGCGTGGAGGCCCTTCCCCTTCCCAACCCCTAATTATCCCTTTTCTTTAGGGTCAGCAACGCGCCCATAATTTTTTGTATGGTGAAGATCGCTTACCATCAGGTGACCTACTTGCTCGTTTGCCGGCCTATGCTATAAAAAACCAGGTTCATGATTTGACCAGTATTTGGCACGTGAAGTAGGGGGTAGGTACGCTTGCGTCATCCACTTAGATTTAAGTCTGTGATATTAGCCAATGTTTCGAGGCAGCTAAAGCTATTTATCATTAGCGATTACTAGCGAGCCCCCCCCCCCCCCCCGTCCTGCTTACCCCCGGGCCCATCGTGACCTAACCTGATTTATAATGCCTTGCGGCGCTGTGCTGCGTCGTCAAGGCTCCTTGGAATTACGTGGGCTTGTTTTCAGGTACGCTGTATTTACGGGTTTGGAAATACGCTGTTGTTAGTGATTTTGCTTATTAGGCATGTTGCAAAAGTGTATAGTATAGAGTTGTTCTATTAACCTAGTTTTTTATGTCGTAAGTGTATGTGGTATGAAATTACTGGGCATTATGACACTTAACACCTTATGTCTCGGGGTGTCGACCGCAGTCCAGTGTCATGCAGTGCTTTGTTATTTAAAGTTCTGTGTGGCGTTGCTTCTGTTTATGTGCAGGCGTGGCGCTTACCATCAGGCGAGCGACCTGCTCGTCTCGTCATTCACGCTAATAAAAAAAAACAGATTTTGAAATGTCACTTTTTCAATGAAAACGTGGTTAAGCGGTGGTCCCAACCCAGACAGCCTTTTTTTTTAAGCGCCACGTCTGCTCATAAACAGAAGCAACGCCACACAGAACTTTGAATAACAAAGCACTGCATGACACTGGACTGCGCTCGTCACTCCGAGACATAAGGTGTTAAGTCTCATAATGCCCAGTAATTACACTGGCTTCAATGTCCTTCAAACCGGAACACAACGGTGCTTACACACTGTTGCTTGGCGGCAGAAATAGACAAAGCATTGGTACCAACCCAGCTGGCCTCTCCCATACGAGGGACCTATCACCGTGTAACTCAACTCTTGTGTCAAATGTAATTAGTTTACATAAAGAGCGGTTCCAATGTTTTTTTTTTATAATGTAGGCCGACAAACGAGCAAGTGGGTCATCTGATGGTAAGTGATCTCCACCGCCCATGTAAGCCCACAATACTAAAATAATCATGGGCGTGTTGCCGACCTTAAAGGAAAGGGATAAGTAAGGGATTGGGAAGGGGAGGGGATTTTGGGCCTCTGGATATCTCACTCACCGTACGAAACGAAACGCCGGTTTTCTGTAAGACAGTGGTAATGACCCGGACGAGCCGGCCCATACATGCTGTAGACAAAACTGTTTACAACGTGGCTCTACCACTCATAAAACATAAACATAACACTTAGTTTACATAAAGAGCGGTCCCAATTATTGTTAATAGATTATTCATTAGTAATAACGCTTAGTAACAAGAACCTACTGTGTACACCGTACTGTTTACTTACAAGCACAGGAGCGCGGCGTAACGTACGTATTTGTTTATGGAAGAGGATTCTATTATATTATCAGGTCTGTTATTTGCACATACTCCTTTAGCTATTGTTAAATTATATATCTAAGAATGTAATGTTATATGATTCTGAATTATTTTTCTGAGAGAAATGGAGTGTAAGTGGACCACCAATATCTGAGGCTCAAAGCTTACCTTACCTACCTTTAAGTGGTACACTCGGACGAGGTAATGGTGAAACTTGGGTGTTGTGGGACTGCAAGGCCCTCGTAGTTCTTGATACCCACGATACAGGTTTACCTAGTGTGGGGTCAGGACTATGTGTGGGACTGTTGGGTGTATTTATTATTATTATTTAAATATAAGGCATGGAATACGTTTTCGGGAGTATTCTTCAAGACACTAATTTTTGCTCCACCCATGTGTAAATCTTTTTGTAGATTAAAAAGTAGCCAATGTCCGTCCTTGGAGTTTAAACTATCCTCATACCAAATATCAACGTAATCGGTAAAGGTTGATACTCACTTTCGCATTTATAGTAAGGATTTCAAAATTATTAAACGTATTCAATGTCGCAAATTCCATTTCACAACAGCCTCGATCGATGGCTTATCGCATTTACCAAGGCAACAGCCCTTGACATTCTTACCTCAATATTGGTGGAATACGAATCTGTTACTGGCATGGTAAAATTATACGAAATAAGACTTAGCGGCTCAGTATTAACGACGTTTTTCAAAAAGGTAACATGTCATGTAAAAGTGCTCGTGTCTATATTACAAAATTATTTACATTTCTACGACGGAAGAATTACTTTAAAGGTACTCTGTATTTTTAACTGCCGTTCAATCAGGTCAAGTCGTTTTACTTAGAAAATTCTGACACCCACTTAGCTATTTGTGTACAAAATTTCGTTTATTAATTTGCTTAACAAACTCCCAGCAATATTAAGCTGGATCTGAATTCACCATCATCAGCCTTTAACAAACCACTGCTGAGTATACGCTTCTTCTCTGGCACGTCAATTCAAACGGTCCTGTGCATTCTGAATCTAGTAAGGCAAAGTAGACATTTGTGGTCCAACTTGCCTTATAATATCGTCTAACCAACAGACCGATGTACTGCTTACAGATTCTCTTACACCGTTCTCTCTTCTAGTCAAGTGTGTTCACTTTAATTTTGTAATATGTTTGCTGACGTCAGCAGAAAATGACAAATCATTAATTCATATACTAAATAATCTTTACTAAGCTGTATTTATGTATAACCATGAAGACGTCACGTGTAACCACAGTCGGAAATGTAAACGTGCACGTTAGCGTTAAGTCACCGCAGTGAATTTACAACGCTGTTAAATACCGGGTGTATTCATGAGGCGACGGGGTGGAGTGTCTCCGTGCTCGACAATTTACAGCCTCTGTCTAACTGTTTGCAGGTAGGCTTGAGTCCATCACAAGTAGAGTTAGTAGGATTTTCTCCACATAAATGCATTGTTAAAAATCATCAGATTCTAAAGTAAATATGGACTGATTACTGAGCCCTGTGGATAATTTATCGTCAATTCCTTCGAAACTGAATGGTGACTAAGATTTAACTTGGTCGTACCTAAAGTAAAAGGTGCACCTAAAAATAAGTAGTATTGGCCACCAAGTATTGTAAAGACAACACATATACTTTTATAACAGGTACAGCTAGTGCAACCACGGTTTGCCGTGCTTATTTCCGTCCCATTTCGACATACCGGGCATCAATTCCAGTCCTGGGCAACTCATTTGTAAATTTTCTAATCGAAAACTTAAAAAAAAGTGGCTGCCTGACCTAGAATTTGAACCCCAAAATCTCACGGTTTCTCTGTCTAAGTATACCATCACTAGTACAATAAGGCAATTTACTTTTGTAACAATATAATATGGATGATGATAATTTAGCTTCAGTTTCTTAAATGTTTGTTGCGACGTTTAGAACATGGTTCCTACGATTTACGTTTCTCATATATCAGCTAAGACACTGTTCAATCTGTCACAAAACATACTGACAGCGTTTAGTGGCGGGAATATTTTTTATTGACACTCTGAGCGTCTGAATAGAGCCTACAAGGACTTTCCATTTCTAGCGAGATATGGAGCAGTTATTCATTTTAAATGATGACCACTTGGTAGTATTACGAATAGCTTTTATATAATAGGTAGCTAGTAGGTTTTTTAAGCAGCGGTCGGCAAACGGACAAGTGGGTCACCTGATCGTAAATGTCGCCCGCGGCCCAAGAACACCCACAATACGAGAATGATATGTGCATTGCCGACCTTTAAGGAAAGGGATAATTAAGAAATTGCGAAAGAGAAGGGCAATAGGCTTACGGATTGTAATTTTGTAAGAGGGATAAATCTGAATGTGGAAGGTTTTTTTTTATGAGCTAAAGAGTCTACTGCGTGGCTCTACAACTTGTTTGAGTTTTTTTCGATACGTATAAGAGTTGGATTTTGTGCCTGGATTTGAAATTTGTACCTGATATGGCTATAGGCTCGCCCCCTATCACATCATGGGACGGAAATAAGCTCGACGAACCCTGGGTGCACTAGCTGCAACTATCCCGTTGAAGATACAACGGCGAGCCAATGTTATGATGTAAAACCTACTTTAATACGACGGAATTATATCAAAATCCATTATTTGATTACGCAAAAAGCTTCATACAAAAAGCTTAATCCAAAGATAAATTGAAATGGGAATGTGAAAGCAAAGCTCGGTATCATTTGTAAAGTTTGTTCATACGCGTTATATGGTGTATTCAACCGTGATGATATTATTTCATTCAAAACAAGCGGTCATTCAAAGCGATAACCAGGTTTTAGGTGAATTGCATGCGATAACTCGTTTCAATAGAGTTCATGCAGGGATTTGGTAGATGGGGAGGGGACAGTGACCTCAATTATGGACCGAAAACAAATAATTGTTGGTTTTTGAGTGGTAGAGTCACTCTGTAGACACTTTTGTCTACAGCATGAATGGGCCGGCCCGTCCGGGTCGTTACCACTGTCTCACAGAAAACTGGCGTAAAGTAGCAGCTTGCTGCTGCGTTTTGTACGGTGAATGAATATCCGGAGGCCCAAACCCCCTCCCCTTCCCAATCCCTTAATTATCCCTTTCCCTTAGGGTCGGCAACGCACCCATAATTCTTTTGGTATTATGGGTGTACATAGGCGGTGGAGATCACTTACCATCAGGTGACCCACTTACTCGTTTGCCGGCTAATGCTATAAAAAAAATAAAATCAATACTTAAGTAATAAAAAGATAGAATAGACAGAAAAACAGATAGACGACGTACGCTTAGTAATAAGGTTCTATTGGTACTTCCTTTGGGTACGGAACACTAAAAATTATATTTGAATTTTGGTGGTACACAAATCATTATTTTCTTTTTCCACCTGCCCTTATCCCACTAGCAGTGGGGTCGGCTCAACATGCTTTGACGATGGCTTTGACCACATGTTGCACAAATCACTATATTATTTTGGAATTGTTATGTCATATGTATGTTATCATATGTTAGCTCAGCGAGGAGTGGTATGGACTGTCGAGACGAAAGTCGCAGGTTCGAAACCAGCCTTAAGTGCATACACCTCTGACTTTTCTAAGTTATGTGTGTATTAATTGTTAATTACCGCTGGCTTTAACGGTGAAGGAAACATCGTCAGGAAACCTGCGTACCTGAGAAGTTCTTCATAAGAATTTCGAAGGTATGTGAAGTCTGCCAAACCGTATTAGGCCAGCGTGGTGGACTAAGGCCTAACCCCTCTCATTCAGTAGATGAGGCCCGTGCCCAGCAGCGGGACGTATATAATACAGGGCTAGTATTATATTATTATATGTCATATGTACCTGAAATATGTTAATTTTATGTTAGTTTTGATCATTTGTTCGGAAACTTATTTGTTTTCAAAAATAAATATTACTTTAAACCTAGAAAATAATCCAGAATAAATAAAACAGGAAAGCATTGTGTCTACAACTCACAAAGTTGAGAGGATGGGTAAGTATACATTAACATATGCTAACGCCTGTATCTGAAGGGTTAGACAGAATTGCAACTAGTGCTGCACCCACAATTCGCAGAGCTTATTTCCGTCCCCATGCTGTGATTTAAGACGAGTCTGTCATCATATCGAGCACAAATTCCGATCCCATGTACCTCATATGTGTTTTTTTATCGAAAGGCAAACACAAATTGTGTTGACCTGACTTGGGATTTGAACCCAGGCCGTTATGGTTCGTAAGCCTAAGTAGGTCGCCACTAGATCAATGAGATGAGGATCAATGAGAAGTATTATCTTAGAGTATGTATAGAACTATTAACGAAGGCCTTTATTTTGACCTTATAAATGTATTTCCAAATACGTCCATGTAGACTGCTAACTTGCAGCTTTCATTTAAAAAGATTAAAAAGATTTTTAATCAGCGAGCTTTTATTTATAATATGTTTGATTAATGCTCGCTCACCGGTTGGCGGTCACCACAGGCCATGTTAAATGTTTCCTTTTTACTTTAGATCTTTTTTATATCAGCTTTATAGACTTTATTCCAGTTTTAGAATTGAATTGAAAACATTCATTTTGTTCTTTGAAATATATTCTAAGGTCATTGTTAGGTGTTTCAAATGATCAAACAAACATTTTTGATTTTAACCGGCGAAAAATAACGGGGGAGGTTCTCAGGTCAACACAATACCAAAAGCGTTTTCCTGACTTTAAAGGAAAAAATAAGGATTTCGAAGAAGAGAGGGGTACCTTTTGGTCTTCGGCTATTACATTCACCGTAGGAAACAGCAATCTGCCACTTTACGCCAGATTTCTGTGAAACTGGTAATAGCCCGGTCGAGTCGGTCCATTCATGATATAGCCATGCGTGTATGTGTGATAGCTAAATGCCACAAACTTATACCGTCAGCTTACCAAGTATCTGCAGTACTTAAGTATAGCTTCCCACTTTGTTAAGGATACCAGTCTTCATAAACATTTATCACAAAAATGTATGTTGATAAATGTGTGAGAAATTATTTCTGTCTCATCACAAACATTAATTACACAGTTTTAAACACACGATTTATGTTGGCTTAAAACTTATCAAACTAATGTCTATGTTTTGGCCATGTTCCGCCGATGCAGCGCTGTTAGGCCGGTGTCCCATGGTACTCGATATTCCATATTATGCTATTACACGACCAAATATGTCATATGCATATTGTCATATAGATGTACCAAGTTAACTGTGAAATGGCAGAAAATGGAACAACAGACAGAGTTCCCAACTTAATGGAATTACCCCTAGATTTGGTGGGTTGGACCTTGATGGGGTGAAATATGTATGTCATAACACCTGAAATATCCCTTATATTGAACGATTATTCGTAGAATGACAATACTGGAGTGAACAGAGGGACACCCTTCAATTCACAGACCTAACTTAATATACGAGTAGCTATACATTTTAATAATCATACATTATAAAATCTATGTTGCGCAGTAGTTCAGCATACGCCCAACATGTTCCCTCGATGCGTGCTGCGAGTTCACGAGGGGTTGTATATTTTATGCGTTTTAGTCATTATTAATTTGTTTGGAAAATTATAGTATTAATACAAGTACATCCAATTTACAAATATTCACAAAAAATACTACATAAATCTATGTAATATACACGCTTAAACTAAACAACAGACAAAGATACCATATATTATGTCGGGATCAGCCTCAAGAAGATCGTTGAGTGCGGCAAGAACGCGCGGTATAGGCGACTTGGCTCGTGCTACCGTACGACTAGATGGCACAGCAAATAGTTTGTGTTTCTTACTGCGAAAATAGTTATTTGGGACAACTAATCGACACAACTTATCATGAGACGATACTGTATATATATAGTGATGTACTATGGACTCCAAATCACTTGAATCTAGTCACATAGAAATCCTAAAGCAAAGCGTGTTGAAATATACAATATGTAACAAAAACCCTGTTAGGCGTTTTAACCGCGATATCAGAATCGATATTCAAACGTAATGAAATAACTCGCATACAAATGTTTAAACTTAAATTATTTTACTGTTTGTGAACCGTATTTCGATTGATTACCTCTGCAAGAGCGATGTCTTGGAGCCAGACCGAGATAGCAAGTTGCGGCGTTTACGTCCATCAAAGGCTCCGTGCCGCGTGTGTACCCGGCTTCGTCTATACCTAACATCAGTCAGCTGTTCATCAGTTTTCAGATGAAAATAACATTTTTTAAATTAGTTTATTTTTATAAGCTACTAGTGTAAGGATAATATCTTGCTTCTGTTTATTATTTTTTAAATTTAACTATTTTATTAATATGTCTATATGTCTATCTTCACGACCTGGAAAGGGCCAACAGGGTTTTTGTTACATACTGTATATTTGCCTCGCTTCGCTTTCACCACGCCTTCATCGCTGCGTGTTTGACAAGGCCTTTACAGTATACAGTGTAGTGTGCGGTGCTCGCGCTAGTCGGTACTTCGTCGCTGACTATTATTTATGTTATGAAGGATTACATTGTAACAGATATTTGTTTAATATTTACGAACGGAGTTAAGTTCGGTGAAGATGCCTGATGTGGATCACAGAACATTCACAGACAAACTTTGTATTAAATATTGAGCTTTGCTGAATGTTAGAATACACTCTTGTGTAAGATTTATATAAAATTAAATAAATAAATACACACAACAGTCACACACATAATCTAGGTTAACCAGTATCGTGGGTATCAGGAACTACGAGGGACTTGCGGTCCCACAACACCCAGACCCAAAACAAATATTTGTGAATCAGACAAACATTTGTCTAGGTGCGGGAATCGAACTCACGACCTCACGCTTTGCAACCGGCTACTCGCCCTCTGTGCCACGGAGGCTTGAACAAAATATTGCGTGTGCCATCAAGTCTTTTAATTTTATAAGTGTTAAATAATGTTAGAGCATGAATAGAGCGTCTCTAGCGGTTGGTAACCACTATGTATGTATGTATGTATGTATGTATGTATGTATGTATGTATGTATGTATGTATGTATGTAGTTCCTGACGATACAGGTTCACCTAGTGTGGGCTCAGGACTATGTGTGTGACTGTTGGGTGTTATTATTGTGATAATTGTTACATAAATTTAAATAGATAGCAATGGTGAACTTTCCCAACAGGCTACATTAGACACTAGAATACATATAATAAATCCTACAAAGTTATACCTCTCTTATAAGACATGACTTCCCAGCTCTCGTGAATCTAGCCTTGACCTTATCATCAAGCGGCATCAAAAGCATGCAAATAAAGGGACCTACAGGCAACCTAGACGCCTACACTCCACACTCAGCGTCAAGTGCCGCACACCACACACCACACACCACACACCGCGTGAATACTAAACATGAATGTATAATACATTCTTACAACATCATGTACTTTATTATCCTTGATGTAATTGTATAGGGCAGAGGAACGACTGCTGTACCTCTAATGAAAGGGAAGATCACCAGCCAGGCAGGTATGCTCGCCGGCTGTTTGATTTTTGATTGAAAATTTGATTTAAGATATTGATATGTGATAGGCATTCAAAATGAAAGTTCGGCAGCTACTGCTGAGCGAAGTGGCAGAATCATCACATTAGTTATTTATATATATTTATTTTTTATTATAGCATATATAATATGTATTTTTATGTATTTATATGTCTTATATATATTTTATTTTATTGTTATTCATGTATCTATTATGCATATGTATATTTATATCTATTTATGCCTATTTATACTAGTGTGTTATTTGTGTATCCTGTAGTCTTTTCTTTGCACCTACCTTATACATATCTGCACCACCCAAAGGTTGACTGGTAGAGAATGCTTTTAGCATTGAGTCCGCCTTTATACTCCATGTATATAAAGTGTAATAAATAAATAAATAAATATGTTGAAACTTCAAAACTAAGTGAGTGAGTGGTATTTCGCTTTACATAGAAGACTAAAATGTGACGCAACTAACGAGCGCTTGCTTGTGTCGCGCTAGTCAAATACTGTTCATAGAATAATTTACAAACACCTAAATCAGTCATCAGTCAGTATCTCAGTCACCTATCTCAAACAATATTAGCAACTGGGTATGAGGCGGAGAGAGTTTATCACACAGAAGTAAAAGGTAAAAAAAAACTCTTGGTTACGAATTCCCGTCATAAAAATAATCATATGACGCGGCCTTGTAAATGACGTTTTTCTTTTATATACTCGTCTATGTCACACGACAATCCCTCTATTTAATGTAGTTTTATGTAATTGTAAGAATATCTCTACAATATTAGAACATACAAACAAACATTGAAACTATTGTACATGACAAATACAATTAACTTTATAACCAACTAAAGCAACTCATGAATGTAAATACGCCATTACAATATGAACTTGGAAAGTATTTTTTTACTTTGTGTAATTGTCTCTACAATTTGAGCTGTCGGTAACAGTTGGAAGATGGGAGCTCTCAAGCGACGATTAAGTAATTTCTTACCGCAAAAATGAAAAAGAATTGTTGCTCCATTAAATGAAGGTGATTTATCTTTGTTTATTCTTTAATTAAGCATCAACATTTCATGTTTATCTGTTAATTAACAACTGTTTATTTTATGTACGAATATTTGTATATAGTTGTTAGTCTTTTTAAACATAATCAGGTGATAATTTTAATGTAAAACGGAATATTCTTAGAGATATGTACATTTTAAGTTAACAACATTGTGATTTATGTACTTTTAATTAAATTAGCTTTAAAAAACGCATCCAAACATGCCTATTCGTTTAGTTACTTCGATGCCACAGATAGACAGACACAGATAACAAAATTATAACTTATTTTTGTTAATACTAGGGGCTTTGCCCCTGTTTTTCCTCAAAACATAAAATAAAAAAAATATAAAGTCCGGCGAAAATGAGACATATCTTACTTTCTTCCCCACATTATTCTGCATCGATTGGTATCGGTCTCGACCCCATACCCCCAGCGGTTTCGGAGGAGATAGCGTGACAAGCTTTTGGCAGCGGCGGCGCCAGTTAATTTTTTTAGAATAGAGAGATAAAACAAACTTGTTCGCATTTTAATTCGTTCGCTTTGAGTTGAATATAAGAATAAAACATTCTTGAATTGACTGCCTCGGTACGATCAAGTCCAACGCTGAGGTCGCGGGTTCGATCCCCGGGTCGGGTAAAGTGGTATTGGGTTTTTCTATTACGAAATGCTCAGTATCAGCCCGGAGTCTGGAATTTGTGCCAGGTATGGCGATAGGCTCGCCCCCTATCACATTATGGGACGGAGTTCCGCTCGACGAAATGTGGGTGTACTGGTTACACCTCTGCCTACCCCTTCAGGGATAACAGGCGTGAGTGCGTATGTATGTAATTCGTTCGCTTTGAGTTGAATATTAGAATAACACATATTTGAATAGAGCAGTGCAAATGTCACAAGCTGCAGACCTGTATTTACGTTTTCACAAGTTGTTAGCGTATTCAGTTTCATGTATGTACCGCCTTGCAAGGAGGTCGTGTTTCACAGACTATTACGGTACTGTAGCAGATAGTTATCTTACAAAGGAATTCTATCTCACTTTGTATATCAATATAACAATGCTATTCAACGACATAAAGGACTCTGTAAGTGGTAGAGTCACGCTGTAGACAGTTGTATCTATAGCATGAATATACCCGTCTTAATCTCTATTCTAATTTTTTCCTAGTTTGGCAGTTTATCTATTATGCTTCTTTTGATGTTGTTGGTGTACATGGCTATAGACAATTGTTTGTTTGTCAGTCTCTGTTGGGGATATTGGGGGGGTGGATTAGGGCCTCTGAAATCCTCTGGAATCTCACCGTACAAACGCAACGGCAAGCTGATACTTCATATCGGTTCTCTGTGAAACAGTGGTACTAAGTCCAGGCAGCCCATTCAAGCTGTGTTTTAGCGTGTGTCTCTACCACTCACAAACTTTAAAGCGGTACAATCAAAAGTGTTAAAAAACTGAGGCAATTTATTCGAGTCAACGCTATTTCGCTTTTTAAATTTGTGTAGAGAGATGATTGGTGTGACAGCTGTTATCAGTAACGTCAGGTAATTCCGACACCATTGTGTGACACAAAAACATGACAGGTTTGACACGCTCCACGGAGGGTCATGCCGTCACGTTGTCACACTGTCACAGCGGCGCGGTTCACGTGAATGCGTGATTTATTTATAAGTCTTTATGATCCTGGTGGAAAATATATTGGCCATACATGTCGCAAACAAGCGACACGCTCTTTGCTAATATAAAAGGGATGTGGATTGTTTGTTACACTTTTAACTAAGCAAACAGGAATACTATGTTACAACCAATTTCCGCATTTGTTTGTTCCATTTATAAATTTTATTGACATAGCGGCAATTTGCGATGATTGTAAATGAAGTGTGAGAGCTGTGATTAATTTCCAGGAGCAACTAAATATTCAAACATTATTAAATTCGGACTTATTCAGACTGCCTCGGTGGCGCAGTTGTAATGCGTACGCGTTACGATTGAGGCTAACGCTGAGGTCTCAGGTTCGATCCCCGGGTCGGGTAGAGTGGTATTGGGTTTTTCTATTACGAAATGCTCAGTATCAGCCCGGCGTCTGGAAATTGTGCCCGGTATTGCGATAGGCTCGCCCCCTATCACATTGTGGGACGGAGATACGCTCGGCGAAATGTGGCTGTACTGGTTACACCTCTGCCTACCCCTTCAGGGATTACAGGCGTGAGTGCGTATATATGTATGAGTTTAATGTAAAATTACTCGAATAAATTCGCGATCAACGCTAGTCTTCTTATATTCGACAGAACTTACCCACTTGTACGTATTGAATACTGCCTCTCAGACGGCTTTATGAGGTGTCGTGTCATGTTCAGATTTTTAGAGTAACGATGTCGTAATTCAAAGTCAGTGAAGTGAATCGAATGTCTTTACTGAAGGAATAAAAATGTGTGAAAACTTTCTCTCTTTAATCCAATAAACTTGATGATTCTTTCACTAAAAGGTGTGAAATATTCTTATAACTATTGTTAGGGTATTCCTTTTTTATTGGTGAACTGAGGGTGTCTGAGAAAATAACGTTGGGTACATTGGAATACTAACTGTGCGGTACAGTGGTAGAAGGGTGAACAAATAGTATAAAAGAGGTGTCGCCATAACTGGAGCCCATTTGCCAGTTGTCAGTGCCTAGGGCTCGATCGTAGTCTAGTTCTCAGTGATCACTCAATAGTCCAAGAGTTTATTACGCGGTAGCTCTGCGGTTTACTATTCGGTTCTAATTCGGCCTTAGTTATAATTAAACAGAGAGCGGTCTCTTAAGTATCCTGACATAGGGTTGTGGTCTGTAAAGTAACATTGTAAAAGTGACCAATGAACTATGAGTCAAAGTGAATACCATCGTTTTGATTTATTTAATAACACTCGTCTTATGTAAAATCTAAAACTATATAAAAAATATATATATAAATAAAGTCTAACCTATTTGACTCGGTGTTATATCATTGACTACTATAACATCTGTAACATCACCGATTCAAAATTGGATAGATTTATATTTTTTGATTTTCACTTTTTGAGGTCGGTTCATTATTTTTTTAATAAATTATAGACACTTTTGCCTACAGTAAGAATAGGTCGATCCACCGGGTTATTACAACTGTCCCACAGAAAATGGATGTAAAGTAGCGGCTTGCGTATCGTACGGTAAGCGAGTCTCCGAAGGCCCAAATCGCCACCCTTTCCCACTCTCTTAATTATCCCTTTCTTTCAAGGTCGGCAACGCGTCCATGATTCTTTTGGGATCTGGGTGTTCATGTGGCGGTGGAAGTCATTTACCATCAGGTGACCAACTTGCTTGTTAGCCGGCCTTTGTTATAAAAAAAATGAGTTCCAACCCTATTTATAATAACTCAGTACAACTTCCTCCTACCTCACTTTATATTACGTAGTGTGGAAATTATAAATGTCTCAATAGAAATTTACGATACTGCGTAAATATCAAAGACTATTACCAAGATTTGTAACGTGTTGTCCAGGATTGAGTATGGGATCGAACGATTTATCTCAATCAGCTGGATCTGCGACTCACTCGGATTAAACGATAAAATAAGCGATATCACGAGATTACTCGCACGTTTGTACCGATGTGTGTGCGTGTAGAGATAAACAAAATGGGTTTTTTTAGATACATACATACACATACACACCCACACCTGTAATCCCCGAAGGGGTAGGCAGAGGTGTAACCAGTACACCCACATTTCGCCGAGCGTATCTCCGTCCCTTATGTGATAGGGGGCGAGCCTATCGCCATACCGGGCACAAATTCCATACTCCGGGCTGATACTGAGCATTTCGTAATAGAAAAACCCAATACCACTTTACCCGACCCGGGGATCGAACCCGAGACCTCAGCGCTGGCCTCAATCGTAACGCGTACGCATTACAACTGCGCCACCGAGGCAGTCGAGGATTTTTTAGACTTAAGTAAAAAGCAGGACTTTTTACACCGTCATTTTGTCGGAGGTTATAATTAACCTCCGACAAAATGACGGGTGTTGTACAAGAAGAAGGGTGTTTGACCACATTGCATGTCGGTCCGATATACACATCGTAGCGCCTAATTCATAACATTACTTATATGTAAATGTGATACCCGTAGTTTGGATGTTTTGAGTTTACAAATTTAGATGTTTGTTAACTACTCACGCTCATCAACAGCACAGTACGTTTTAACTGTTATACCGGTAGTACGTTCCCGTTTGATATGAACCAAAAATAAATTTCATGCAGACGGTGCCGTGATGTTGCCGTGGTGCTTTTATGTTGATTTATAGCATTGACCGGCAAACGAGCAAGTAGGTCACCTAATGGTAAGTGATCTTCACAACCTATAAACGCCCACAATACCAGAATCATAGAAACGCTGCTGACGTTAAAAGATGGGGATAATTAAGGGATTTAGGCCTCCGGATATCTCACTCACCATTCGAAACGCAGCAGAAAGCCGGTACTTTATATTGACTTACTTTGAGACAGTGGTAACAACTCGTTCGAGCCCATTCATGCTGTAGACAAAACTGTCTACAACGTGGCTCTACCAGTCCTAAATTTTATATAAGATTATAACACATATGTAAAGTTTTTATAGAACGATATTTTTAACCTACTTTTGATCGAGGCTCCGCCCGCGTGAATGGCTTTTTCCGGGGTAAAAGGTAGCGTATGTTCTAATCCAGATCATATTTTATCTCTATGCCGAATTTAATTTTAAGTCCAGTCGTTAAGACGTATGTACATTTGTGCTCGTTATGGCGATGGGCTCGCCCCCTATCACATCATGGGATGGAGATACGCTCGGCGAAATGTGGATGTACTGGTTACACCTGTGCCTACCCCTTCGAGGATTACAGTGCGTATGTATGAGTGCGTTAAGATGTGATTGTTTATAAATATCCAAATTTAAAAACTCACAACGATTCGAACTTACAAATATCCAAGCTTTCACATTTCTAATAGAAGTAGGAAAGAGGATAGTAATATCCTGTTCAATTACTCACATAAAGATCTCCCAATATTCGAATACCAACGTAAAAGCCAAAAGTGAAAAAGTTTTCCTAATCAATAATGAAATGATAACTTCAACGACAAATGAGAGTGTATAAAAGAAAAAATCCCCCCGAAGTAGAAAGTGAATTAATTATGAACCGAAATTCGACAGACAAAACGGCGGCGAACAAGCGGCTGTAATTAAAACCGGGTACAATTATAAGTTCAGCAATCAGAAGTTGATCGTAACACGTGTTCGATCGTCGATCGTCGGTCGTATGACTCTATATGTATTATGTGGTACAGCATGTTTCAGATAGTTTTGTTTACAGCGTGAATGGGTCAGCTCGACTAGGATAGTTTTGTCGTGTTTCAGAAAACCGACATGCTTGTAGTGTATGGCTATAAAGGGTACCACCACCATCAAGGATGGTAGGGTACACTAGATAGTTTTTTTTATTTTATTAGATGGAATGACGAGACGAGCAGGTCGCTCGCCTGATGGTAAGCGCCACGCCTGCTCATAAACACAAGCAACGCCACACAGAACTTTAAATAACAAAGCACTGCATGACACTGGACTGCGCTCGTTACCCCGAGACATAAGGTGTTAAGTCTCATAATGCCCAGTAATTTCACTTTTTTACAATGGTAGCTTCAAGTTCGTATTGTGAGTGAGATTTCCGGAGGCTTAAATCTAGCAAACCCCCATTCCCGTCGAAACTCATGATTCGTGTTAATTTGTGGGTATTTATGTGTGGTGGAAATTACACACAGTTCGGTGAAACTATAGCAAATTAACTCATTTGCTGTTGCAATTCAGTCAGTGGGATTTTCAGACAAAACCCGAATCTCTTTTATTTATCTTGAAGATCGGCAACGCCTTTTTGATTCCTTTAAAATGGTAGGGATTTATGAGTGATCCATCGGGTTGACCCGTTTGCTCCGTTGTCAACTGGCTGCTACAAAAAAGTCGATCATAAATTAGAAATCTTTTCTTTCTTTGTATAACATTCCGTATGTCTAAAAGAAGTAAGTTAATCTTTATGTTCATGAATATTGAACTATTTTCTTTCGGCTTGCTCGCTCGTGGTCTTCGGTCTACCATGTAATATTTCCTTTGTCTACAGCTTTATGACACAACTCATCATTATGACAAAATAAGTCATTTTTCACGAGATAGACTATTGATTATAAGAATTTTAAACCAATAAACGTAATTGACAACCTTCGTGGCGCAGCGCAGCGCAGTCGCGGGTTTGATTCCCGCAACGAGACAAAATGTTAGTGTGATCCACAAATATTTATTTTATTTTTATCTATTTATTTATTAATTATATTTCGGGTCGGGGAGTTGACGTCAGGCAGGCGGTTGGTCGTAAAATATACAAGCAAAATCTTTCTGTAACATGTGTTAAAAAGTATGCGCCGATCCCACTGCGAGTGGAATAAGGGTAGGTGAAAGAAGAAGAAGAATCAGTACCAACACATTTTAAAAAACCAACACGCGCCTTTGAGCGTGTTTACGATACGTATGAAATAACCCAAATATACCTTATAAGCGAGCGTCAATATTTATTAATTGAAGAGTTTACCAAAATAACGTTCCAAAGTATAATTAACACTTGAATGCTTCGCAAGCGAGAAAAGGTCAATTTCTTTCCATTTATTTCTGTCCTTTACAATCCCGCATTACCCGCATGACACGCTCCCGTGGACTGTTTCCGGGTTCGCTCACCGAATGACTACTTTCGCCAGTTTTGACGGCTGCAGTATATAAATTAAAAAAATATTTGAGTGAAATATAAAGCAGTGATAACTCAGCGGGGAGTGCTATGGACTGTCGAGACGAAAGTCGCAGGTTGGAAACCAGCCCCAAGTGCATACACCTTTGACTTTTCTAAGTTATGTGTGTATTATTTGTGAATTATCACTTGCTTTAACGGTGAAGGAAACAAACATCGTGAGGAAACCTGCATACCTGAGAAGTTAAAGTCTGCCAACCCGCATTAGACCAGCGTGGTGGACTAAGGCCTAACCCCTCTCATTCAGTAGAGGATGCTCGTGCCCAGCAGTGGGACGTATATAATACAGGGTTAGTATTATTATTATTATTTGAGTATTTCGATAAGGTGAACCAAAACATAGATACTTACTCACGCCTATACCGCCCGAAGGGGTAGACAGATGTGTAACTAGTACACCCATATTTTGCCGAGCTTATTTCCGTACCATAATGTGATAGGGGGCGAGCCTATCGCCATATCGGGCACACTTACTCGAGCGCGGCCTGTACCAAAAAAAAAACAACGCCAACCCACAATATATCTCATATTTCGTAATCAAGCCGTTAAATTTTACTTACATCGTCGCAGTACTTTCGAACAAACACTGTTTTGATTTTCATTTAAAGTTTCTGTAAACTTGTTTGTATTCTACGAGTTTATGCATTATCATTTGTACTCATTTATACTTTACTTGCTAACTTTGGTGCAGTACAAAAGTTGAGTGAAATTAACTGATATGGTTTAACTTTACAGAAGTCTGTTAGTTAAATTACTTATTTTTTGTTGGCTTATTTCAAACAGACTTTAAAAAAGGACTTTAACAGCAGTTATAGCTCAGCGGGGAGTGATACGGTTTGCTTAGACGAAAACACAGGTTCGAAATAAACCTCAAGGTCACACACCTCTGACTTTTTTAAGTTACGTGTCTTCTTTTTTTTGTTTTTAGTTTTAGAGACGAGCTGGTCGCTCGCCTGGTGGTAAGCGCCACGCCTGCTACTAAACAGAAGCAACGCCATACAGATCTTTAAATAACAAAGCACTGCATGACACTGGACTGCGCTCGTCACCCCGAAACATAAGGTGTTAAGTCTCATAATGCCCAGTAATTTCACTGGCGTCAATGTCCTTCAAACTAAAACACACTGCTGCTTGGCGGCAGAAATAAACAATATGTTGGTACCAACCCAGGCTCTCGCATACGAGGGACCTATCACATTATAACTCTAGTCTTACTCAGAACCTTTTTCCGAATATGCCCATTGTCTACAACAACTATTGAAAATTATAACATTGTCGAAAGATTCCTGAAAGCTTTCACGGAGTAATTTCGTCTGTGGTTGAATTACGGTAGTGGGAGTCAGGATGGTTTGCATAATGCTGCATTTAGCGCTTGCTCATAACAAATGTTTAATGGGCAAAAAAAATGCATTTGTAATACGATCAATGTGAATTCTGCTGAGTAGATGGGTGCGGTCGGAAACTTTGGTACTTGCGTAGGGTTGGTACACCCACAAATAATTATAGGTTGGAAAGAGATTAAAACAGCGTTGCTTGGCTATGATTTAATATGTGTGAATCCTGAATCTAGGCTGGATGTATAACTCGAGATCGGTGCCTTTAATCTAGGTCAGCGTGTGGAGCAGCCGCACCGATCACCATATGCTAGGACCAGCCCCGTCTACGCGTTCTAATAAAGCTTTATATAGAACTCAGATCGGTGTCTGGGGAACTTACCTCGGTGGCAAGTCGTTTTTTGCAGTAACTGGCCATTATATCTCTGTCACCCAAGTGTCCAGCTAAACTGGCCAGAAATCCGGCTTTCCGATTTGAAGAGTTGGCAGCCCTATTTGCGCGGTGGAGTGGAAGTAACGCCGGGTGGCCGACAACCGACCGACGCCGCGCCGCTTTGTAACGCGCGGATTTCATGCCATAAATGTTCAACCAAGTTTAAATTTGACGTGGATATTGGAAAAACAGCGGCATTTTTATACTTTAACATCTTTCGTTGCTGATTGCTCAGATTAATAAATAAATATACGCAATAGTCACATATGCATGTGACTGTCCTATCCCCCTCCTAAACGTATATTAAAGTATAAGTTAAACCTATATGGTGGGTAACAGGAACTAATAGAGACTTACGGTCCCATAATATTCAGACCTGAAACAAATATTTGTGGATCATACAAATATTTAAACTAGGGGAATCGAACCCGCGGCCTCTGGCTTCACAATCAATTTCTCGCCCGCTACTCCATGAAGATTTAAAAATGGAGTGTAAAGGGATCAAAAATTTTGCGTACAAAGTTACGTAGACCATGGCATGGCTCTTTGAGGTCTTGCAAGGTAACAAGCTTATGCTAAGTAAATTGAGTTGTGGTCGCAATGTAGCTGCCACCCAATAACCGCCTCATAGTAATCTTATTTGCAAAATGATTGCACTTAATACATACAACTAAGGGTGTGTTCGACAATTTACTGACGGTACTGTCAGTATTGAATTTTAGTTTTAAAATACTAGTCACCTTAGGTTAGTCATTGGTGCTACGAGCTGAATTCGGTTTTATAAGTCGAGGCCGCCCTGTCAGTAAAACCGGTAACCTGTTTTCTAGGAAAATCTCCACCAATATTGATAATACTGTCAGTAAATTTATAAACGCGTATAAATATGCTCTATATTTCTGCTCACAAATATATATATATATATATATATATATATTATTAGCTTGAGTGACGAAATGAGCAGGTCCCTCGCCTGATGGTAAGCGCCACGCCTGCCCATAAACGGAAGCAACACCACACACAACTTACATATATTTTTACGTATCAGTGCGCGGTTGTCCCACCATCATCTACATGGACAAACTTTATATGCACTTATGACCGTAGTTGCCCCCCAAGAAAAGGTCTGAATGACCATCAATCCTTTATAGCCCTGAGAATATAGAACATAGAATATAAAATATATAAACTCCTGTAACACAGAAAACCACGCGAAGTGGCTTATCTGTTGCGTTCCGTGTGGTGGATGAGATTTCCAGAGACCCTAATCGCCTCCCTTGCCAATATCTATTCCTTTCATAGATCGTGGAAGTCACTTACCATCAGGTGATCCACTTGCTCGTTTACTGGCCTCTGCTATAAAAATGCCACTTTCCATGACGCGAACGAACTGCACATCCCGTCATTCAATTACACATTAACACCAGGAAAAAAATGTGTTATGCATCTAGCCCAATTTACATATACTATTCGAAACATATTCACTATCCATTTTAAAGTCTGAATATTGAATATTGAATAAGCGACGTCAGCGATGGACGTCGCGTCGGGACGCAAGCCGGCGCATAGCGTGACGTCACGAGATAGCCCACAACAGTGATACCACCCTACCTAAATCAATCGTTGCCAGCCGTCTGGAAATGAGTGGGCGAGTGCTCTTATTTTATCCGATCTCGGAGCAACATAAACTACTTGCACGATAACCGTGACGGCTTTATTTCCGTGAAGTTTAGGGCCTCAATTCAGTATGTGAATCCTCGTGATTCCTAGTTACGTACGATGTTTGACAATTTATTATTTTAAGGGAATATATTGTGGGACATATTATTATAATATTTTATATATTTATTTATGTATTTATGTATGTATGTTCATGTACATATATATATATGTATGTATGTATGTATTTATGTGTGTATATATGTTTTTCGTGTATGTATGATTTTAATCGTAAGTTATATTTTATTTTTTTCTTTTTCCTTTTTTTCTTTTTGTACACACTGCCCTCCAAATTAATTCCCATCAGAACGTCCATCCTATGGTTGCCTTGAAAAGATCGCCATGTGCGATAAGGCCGCCGTTTGTACCTTTCATTGTATGTTTTTATGTTTCTTTTTATATGTTTAATAAGTGTACAATAAAGTGTTAAATAAATAAATAAATATAACATATTTTAGGATCCAGTCGAACTTCACTTGCTTAAGTAGTAGTAGCGAAGGGTAAAACTATTTAAAAGGAAACTGGCACTAATGAAATAGACGATTACGCATTTTTTTATTTTTACAGATTCCTAACAATATTGCCTATTATGATAATTATTTTTTGCTTAATTTTATCAATAATACGTCAGTTATTATAGGATATAGTAACCCATAGTACATACTATTTAAAAATTAATAAAATAAGCCGAAGTTGTTGCACCGCTGGTGAACCCCTTTCTTCAAAGGATAAAAAAGCAGTTGTAGAGACTGCTGATAGAAGTGAAAACTTAGAACTTTTAGTATTAAAATTTGAAATTTCATAATGTTTGAATAAAATTATCAACATCAATCTAGTTTTCACATCTATTGCCACTCCGAGTAACAATTAAATGCATGTTGATATGGTTTTTTAGTACTCACTATTGTATTGCGCAATGATTCTACAATTAAACAATTCAAATAATAATCAACCAAAAATACTATCAACAATACACAGTGTATACACATTGAACTTTTCACTAAATCCATTCAATTTCACTTATAAGATATACACAGCACTAATGTTGCACAATACGTCAGCTGTATAGCTACAGATATACTGCTATAAGCATGTCGGTGACGCGAACGCACGAGATTTCACCCACCCAACAAAGTGTCTAACGCGCACAGCATACGGCCGCTGCGCGTCATGAGCATTTCGGTGACGCGAACCCATTAGATTTTCCCCTACCAAAAAGTGCCCAACGCGGCTAACGAACTTTTCACTTCAAAAAGAAGTCCTTGTCTTTTAGTAGGAGACTTTATAATGTCATATGTTGACATGGTTTGTGCATGACAAGACATGCGTGATATCTTTATTATACAGAATTGAACTCCTGATGCGAGGATATAAAAACGTGCCGTTGACCTTCTCACGTTCCAACTTTTTTATTGTAACTTATAACAAACTTAGCTTAGGCTTCGATGATTACTTATGTGAGCTCCAGTTGAGGTCATACGATCGTAAAAATAATATTCTGGATCTGTAAGACTGTTTTTCCCAAGCTGTCTTTAACCTACACCCGTAATTTATTTGCATCCAGTTAATCTATTCAACTTTGGGCGCATTTAAAAATTTACTGACAGTACTGTCAGACTACCTTGGTGGCACAGTTGTAATGCGTATGCGTTACGATTGAGGCCAACACTGAGGTCTCGGGTTCGATCCCCGGGTCGGGTGAAGTGGTATTGGGTTTTTCTATTACGAAATGCTGAGTATCAGCCCGGAATCTGGAATTTGTGCCCGGTATGGCGATAAGTTCGCCCCCTTATCACATAAGGGACGGAGATACGCTTGGTGAAATGTGGGTGTACTGGTTACACCTCTGCCTACCCCTTCGGGGATTACAGGCGTGAGTGCGTATGTACTGTCAGTACTGGATTTTTGTTCTAAAAGTAAAGCTGGGAACCCTAAAAAGTATCACTGTTATTCTGGCGATTGGTGCTACAGAATTACTGACTTCGGTTTTTATAAATGGGGCAACACTGTCAGCAAATGTCAATGAAACTGGACACCGGTTCTTGAGTAAACCAACATCGGTACTGATTGTACTGTCATATTTCCGGACGTGCCCTTTATGTGAAACATTTTTTTTTAGGGCGCTACTGAAATCTGTGTTCCTTGTACGCAATAATAATTGTAGTTATAGACTTTTAATGGTGTCGATTGTTCTAACGAGCCTTTAGGTTAAATTAGCAATACTTTAATCAAGAATTTGTAAGTAATAGAGTTGTGTAATAGCCACTAACTTCTGCGGCGGCGTCCTAAAACGCCTACTACTACTTACTTAATTACTACTACTAAATAAAACTTTTCGCCGCATAGTTTTTTTTAATAGCTTAAATAACGAGACGAGCAGGTCGCTCGCCTGATGGTAAGCGCCACGCCTGCTCATAAACAGAAGCAACGCCATGCAGAACTTTAAATAACAAAGCACTGCATGACACTGGAGTACGCTCGTCACCCCGTGACATACGGTGTTAAGTCTCAAATGTCCAGTAATTACACTGGCTTAAATGTCCTTCGTACCGGAACACAACAGTGCTTACACACTGTTGCTTGACGGCAGAAATAGACAAAGCGGTGGTACCAACCCAGCTGGCCTCTCGCATACGAGGGACCTACCACCTTGTCTAATAGTTATTGTTCTAGCAAAATATGTAATTTTTTTGTAAACCTTTTTATACCATGTTTTACGCAGATAAATGATTATTATTAATATTGTATAGAAGTAATTTTACATTAAGTGGGTTCCGGGAGTCCGTGTAGTTATTATACGGAGGCGGCTGCTGGTGACGCGACCTTTGATCCTTCATCCCAGGTCACTTCTCGCATTATATTACTTACGAAATTGAACACCGTACGAAACGGACACGGGAGGTAAAATATATTACTGGATTTTAGCTCTTGAAATGACATTGATTATTTGTGATGTAATATAACGTTTACAAAACTTAGAAACCGACTTCAATGTACAGGAATGTAAATTCCAATACAATAACACAATCGCGACGAGTGAACTGTTGAGGAGTTTTTTTTATCCGTACTTCGTCATCAGAACTTAATCAAATTTATATGGGACTACACCGCAGCTAAACTCTATCGAGGGATTTTTTTCCTACAAAATCGGTCCACAATTGGCGGAATAAAAAAAGCAAAAAAATTAATTTAAAAAAACGCGCCGATTAAGAACCTCCTCCTTTTTTAAAGTCGGTTAAATGTGGACTAGCACTTATCACGAAATAATACAAATAAAAATACAAAAGGTGTTAATTTGAAGATGGTATGTTATAATGGAGATGAATTTGAGGATGAAATGACCGACAGTCACCGAAATATTCACGCAAGCACGTCACTAGCATAACATAGTATTCTTGATAAAAAAGTAAAAACCTATTTTGAATTACTAGGTGGTAGGTCTCTTGTATGAGGCCATCTGGGTTTGTACCAGCGCTTTGTCTATTTCTGCTTTCGAGCGGCAGCGTGTAAGTACTGCTGTGTTCCGGTCTAAAGGACTTTGATACCAGTAAATTGTTGGGCAATATGAGGCTTAACATCTTATGTCTCGGGGTGACGAGCGCAGTCCAGTGCCATGCAGTGCTTTTTAATTCAAAGTTCTATGTGGCGTTGCTTTTGTTTATGGGCAGGCGTGGCGCTTACCATCAGGCGAGCGACCTACTCATTACGTCATTAACGCTAATAAAAAAATGGAAGCATAATAAATGATTACTCTATTTTCTTATCAAATATAAGTTTGGTTCGCCACAGTTTATTCAGTTCCATAAATCATACACGCTCTATGGGTACAAGTTATCGGATTTAGTTAAGTTAGCCAACTTCGGAGATAAGCCGAGGGTAAATAAATAAAATAAATAAATAAATTCACCCAACTGTCACACACATAGTCCTGACCCCACTAGGTTAACCTGTATCCTGTATCAGGAACTACGAGGGACTTGCGGTCCCACAACACCCAGACCCGAACCAAATTTTTGTGGATCACACAAATATTTGTCTCGGTGCGGGAATCGAAGCCACGGCCTCTCGCTTCGCAGCCGGCTACTCGCCCGCTACGCCACAGAGGCTGTCGGGCATAATATATTCTTCACACTTGTTTTGATATAAAATAAATATCTAAGTAGATGAAAATAACAATTGATGTGGAATTTGTTATCCAAATAATATTAAGGCTGACTGTTTTTCGACGTGTCAAATTTTAAGTATGCTCCTGAATTATTATTCTTGGCGTATGTTGAAGATGTTGATACAAAATTTTACATTACTAGGGGCGTTGCCCATGTTTTTCCACAGTCCGACGTATATGAGACATATGTTACTTTCTTCCCCACATTATTCTGCATCGATTGGTATCGATCTCGACCCCATACCCCTAGCGGTTTCGGAGGTGATAGCGTGACAAGCTTTTGGCAGCGGCGGCGGCGGCGCCAGTTACTTTTTTTTAGAATAGAGAGAAAAGCGACTCAAAATAATGTAAAAATAAAATTTACTAATTTTAAGTCGAAGCAGTGATAGCTCAGCGGGGAGTGGTATGGACTGTCGAGACGAAAAGTCGCAGGTTCGAAACCAGCCCCAATTGCATACACCTCTGACTTTTCTAAGTTATGTTTGTATTAATTGTAAATTATTACTTGCTTTAACGGTGAAGGAAACATGGTGAGGTAATCTGCATACCTGAGAAGTTCTTCATAAGAATGTCGAAGGTATGTGAAGTCTGCCAACCCGCATTAGGCCAGCGTGGTGGAATAAGGCCTAACCCCTCTCATTCACGTATATAATACAGGACTAGTATTATTTTAGTAGTATAAGTCGGCGGTATTTCAATTTGATGACCAATGATTGGTAGAGTGCACCGATTCAAAATAGGTTAATTTTAGGCTTTTAGTTTTATTTGAGTGGTGTTTAATTGGGTCGCCAGCATATTAGGCCCAAAGCTAACCCGACCTGTACGTGGTACACTCTGCTGATACGGACCAGGCAACGGCGAAACTTGGTTCCGTTGCGGGTTGTGGTGGTCAGACGGCGGGCATTGGGCATTGGGCATCCGGTTATCTCACTCACCGTACGAAACGCAGCACCAAGCCGCTAACTTACGCCGGTTTTCTGTGGCAACGACCCGGTCGAGCTGGCCCATTCATGCTGTAGACAAAATTGCATACAGCGTGGCTCTACCGCTCAAAAACTTTGCAGTATAATAATGTGGAGTGAATTAAACCTTATTGCCAGATTTTTAGCAAAATATTATAGCACCAAAATAAATTTGAATTAGGACAAATGACAATAATTTGAGTATTAGCCAGTGATTATGGCGTGCGATTCAGAGTCACTTTATTATTATGTAAAAAAAACTCTATTAAATAAATAAATACACCCAAGAGTGTCACACACATAGTACTGATCTCACACTAGGTAAACCTGTATCGTGAGTATCAAGAACTACGAGGGACTTGCGGTCCCACAACACCCAGACCCGAAAACCAAACAACAAAACCAGCCGGCTACTCACCGACTGCGCCACGGAAGCAGTCAAATTAATTAATTTATTATGTTAAATTATTAATTTTATAATATTGCAAAACGTGCAAACAGCTCTAACTTGCAAAATAACTAGTTCGAAGTCCTCATGGAGTATCACTACAAGTTACAAGTTTGTAGGGCGTGTATCGTCCTCCATTACAACGTTCGAACTTTAAGAGTCCCTCGGGGAAAAACCTAATTAGAGAGGCGGAGAGTTCCCTCTCAGAGTAAAGGTGCGTTTCCATTGAAGCGGAGCAGAACGACAAGAAAAGTGGAGTAGAGAGTCTATTTTCTAAACATTGTGATTAGTTCCTTCATGTCTCGTTATTTTTATCATCTATACAAATAAATAAAGTTGAAGTGTCTGTTTGTAATATTAAAATAACCGCTTTTTACTATATGCATATGATTGTACGAGTATATATGGTACATATACCAAAATTTTATACAATTTTTGTCTGTCTGTCTGTTTGTTCCGGCTAATCTCTGGAACGGCTGGACCGATTTGGCGAGACTTTCTCTGGCTGATAGCTGATGTAATAAGGAGTAAAGTAGTGTGTAGTGTAATAAGTAGTAACTTAGGCTACTTAGGTACTTTTTTATCCCGAAAAATGACATTTACGCTAGTTCTGAATAAGATGAGCAGGTCACTCGCCTGATAGTAATTAAATCCTCCTTGTTCCACCTGCTCTTATCCCACTCGCAGTGGGGTCGGTGCAATGTGCTATCTTAGCATATACTACAGAAAGATTTTGCTTGTAGTTTATACGACCGGCCGCCTGCCTGACGTCAACCTCTCTGGGGGATAGTAACCAAAACCAGATAATACGAAGTATTTTTATTAGTTTCAGTGTCCTTCAAACCAGAACACAAGAGTGCTTATACACTGTTGCTTGGCGGTAGAAATAGACAAAGCGATCGTATCTCATCCTGCTTGTTCAACATGATTTGAACTTGTTCTGATTTAAAATTCAAATTTTGCTGTGCCCTCTTTAGTAGACTTTAAAATTGCAAATGAGTCTTCCTTTGCTGAATGCGTGTAGCGTAATGACATATTCAATAGCGCACGTGATAAAAATATGGAAATGAATGACATCTCACTGTACATGCTCATTGTTTGAGTAGTAGAGCCACGCTGTCGACACTTTTGTCTACAGCATGAATGGGCTAGATCGCTCGGGTCGTTACCACTGTCTCACAGAAAACCGACGTAAAGTAGCAGCTTGCTGCTGCGTTTCGTATGGTGAGTGAGATATCAGGAGGTCCAAATCCCCTTCCCCTTCCCAATCCCTTAATTATCCCTTTCCTTTTAGGTCGACAACTCGCCCATAATGCTTTTGGTGGCCAACTTGCTCGTTTGCCGGCCTATGACATAAAAAAAACATGCGGCACAGGCATGGGTGGCACATGTCAAAGGAAAACGCAAGTTAAAGATAAAAGCGCACGAGTGTGAATAATGTCTAATATGATTGGTTTATTCCCGGACGGCTCGTCTCCACCCCGCTTCAGTGAAAACGCACCTTAAGGGACCTTTCAAATGATGTTGTACCGGGAATTTAGTTTAATTTATTTATTGCGGAAAAATTGCGCAGTGTAGAGAAGTTCCAACTTTATTGTAGTGGAAAGTTTTTAGTCCCAGGGATGAATATTTCCCTTATATATCACTAGGGAATTACTGGCGCTAAGTGGTATTTATTTATTTAAATCTCTGTCCGAGTTAATGTTTCATTAAAATTAAACACTAGTTACTTTGTTGTTTGTAAAAATTATCATAATTTTACACGTGTTCGAGTTAAGTTGTAGGTATCTACTTAGTTTAATGTTATTTTGTCATCAGTTGTAACAGTGTTATATGGCTAGCGCCTTTATAAACTAAATGGAGCGAATCAAATGCGGTTATTTATTGGAAAACCGAAACACAAGTGCTTACCAACCCAGAGGGCCTCTCGCATACGACGCACCTACCACTTTGTAAATTCCACCTTGTGATTCACTTGAACAATTGTCGTTCTTTCGATTTATCTATTAAAAAAATCTCATAAGTTACCCGCGGTTGGAATATGTATGACGATAAATACGTCATGAGAGAATAAGCTTGGCGAACAATGTCTGGTGAGATTATGTAATATTTTTTACATACATACGCACTCACGCCTGTAATCCCCGAAGGGGTAGGCAGAGGTGTAACCAGTACACCCACATTTCGCCGAGCGTATCTCCGTCCCACGATGTGATAGGTGGCGAGCCTATCGCCATACCGGGCACAAATTCCAGACTCCGGGCTGATACTGAGCATGTCTTAATAGAAAAACCCAATACCACTTTACACGACCCGGGGATCGAACAAAAAACGAAAAATAGCACATCATATCGTGTAATCTGAAGGCCAATTCTCGTAATTTTAAATGTTGAAAATATCATTCCGATCTAGTTTAGGAGAATGCCATTTGCAACTTTCTTGACGCTGAGACTAGATCTGAATGATATTTTCAACATTTAAAATTACGAGAATTGGCCATCTGTTCATTGAATTGTTCTAATAGATTTACATGATGTATGTGTAATGCGGCACGATTAGAACCCAAGCGGGTGCTAGGGATGCGTTTATCGCGTGTAGTAGCCACGTTTGCGGCTAACTGCTTGGTAATCGGTTGCTGGCGGCTAAGCGTACTGCGTAGCTAACGCTGTGTTCATTACCACCACTATTATCCCGCAAATCTCTCGGGACATGTGCGGGATGAGAACAAGGACTGACATTACGCAGTAATACAGTGTACATTTTGTTTCATAACATGAGTTTCTAGGTATGTAATATACTCGTAGTTTGATATACTCTTTTGAAGATAAAATATGTTTTACCAAAACTTAGAAACCGAATCTTTTATTTAAATTATTTTTTAACCTTTTGTGTCCCACTGCTGGGCAAAGAACTCCCCCATTTCCTTCCACTGTTCCCTGCCGTGAACTTATCGTAGGCGTCTAGATCGTCACGCCATCTATTTCTAGGCCTGCCACGCTGCCGCCGGCCATCAAAAGGCACCCATTCAGTAGCTTACTTTAGCGTACTTTTACAAGGTGGTCCCTCGTTTGCGAGAGACCGGCTGGGTTGGTACCACCGCTTTGTCTATTTCTGCCGCCAAGCAACAGTGTGTAAGCACTGTTGTGTTCCGGTGTGAAGGACATTGAAGCCAGTGTAATTACTGGGCATTATGAGACTTAACACCTTATGTCTCGGGGTGACGAGCGCAGTCCAGTGTCATGCAGTGCTTTATTTAAAGTTCTGTGTGGCGTTGCTTCTGTTTATTAGCAGGCGTGGCGCTTACCATCAGGCGAGCGACCTGCTCGTCTCGTCATTCAATGTAATAAAAAAAAGCTATTTTCGCCCATCTGTCCGGAATCTATACATACAAAAAAAATAATTGAAGTGTCTGTTTGTAATATTAAAATAACCGTTTTTTACTACATGCATCTGAATGTATATACGGGTACATATACCAAAATAATATTTTTTTCAATTTTTGTCTATTTGTCTGTCTGTCTGTTTGTTCCGGCTTATCTCTGGAAAGGCTAGACCGACTTTGACGGGACTTTCACTGGCAGATAGCTGATGTAACAAGGAGTGACTTAGGCTACTTAGGTACTTTTTTATACCGGAAATGATATTCACGCGGGCAGAGCCGCGAGCAAAAGCTAGTTCAAAATAAAAACACTGAAAGTCATAAATAGCAATTTCAATAGGTCTCTTAAAGTCGGTGCCTATGTCGCTGCCGGTTAAATAAAATTGTCTGATGCTTTACGCCACCATCTGAAGTTTTCCTTTAAATGGATGACTCTCGAGTCTGTAACGGTTTAAATAAGCGTTGCAGGCTGCAGCTGGTACAAGAGGTACAGTCGAGTACAAAAAGAGTAAAATGTACAGAACTACGGTTTAATATATGCGTTTTGGCAATCTTCGTTTATCTTGGGAAACATAAAATTAAGAAAGTTGATTCACTATAGAGAAACTATAACATATATTACGGATTTATTTTTCACCTAACTGCCTAACGATGCCTAAAAGGTCCGAACAATGTTTGTTTTTTTTACTAAATTTAAAAAGAATTGTTGTTTATAATATGATTAATTTTTATTTACCTGTCAAAAAATGTAAATAAATATTTTACTTGACTTTCTTTTTTATCAAAAGTAAGCTACATTTTTTTTACTTACATATGTTTCATTTGCATTTCGGGCGAGTAGCCGGCTGCGAAGCGAGAGGCCGTGGGTTCGATTCCCGCACTGAGACAAATGTTTGTGTGATCCACAAAAATTTGTTTCGGGTCTGGGTGTTGTGGGACCGCAAGTTCCTCGTAGTTCCTGATACCCACGATACAGGTTTACCTAGTGTGGGGTCAGGACTATGTGTGTGACTGTTGGGTGTATTATTATTATTATTTATCGAATACGTATTATAGTTATAAAGTATGGATATTAATTACTGTAGCCGAGGTCAGGTCTTCAGAAATACGTTATATATGTTATATTGATGCAATAGGTAAATAATGCTTTATTCAATGAAACGTTAAATATTGACAAATACAAGTTCAGGAGGCCAATTCTCGTAATTTTAAATGTTCAAAATATCATTCCGATCTAGTCTCAGCGTCAAGAAAGTTGCAAATGTCATTCTCTTAAACCAATAATCAACGTCAAATGCACCTAACATTAGCAGTAGCATTATACCGTTTTGGCTTCAGTCAACTTTTATTCTATATTCAATGTTATTACGATCTCGTACGTACGTCTCGTACTAGATCGGAATGATATTTTGAGGATTTAAAATTACGAGAATTGGCCTTCTGGTATAAACTCTATAAAGACTTGAGATACTCCCTATACTTTAAAAAGTTCCAGAGAGAGGATACAATTAGGTATTACGTAATTTCTGCGCCGAATACAAAAGTATATCTTCGACCTTATACAGAGTCACTGTAACAAAACCATATCGCGATGTAATTCTATGCTGGCGCCATCTATTGGGCATAAGGGTAAACTTTGTTACATTACTTCATTAATTAGATATATAAATATTTATTATATCTCTGCATATATAAGCAGTGATAGCTCAGCGGGGAGTGGTACGGACTGTCGAGACGAAAGTCGCAAGTTCGAAACCAGCCCCAAGTGCATACACCTCTGACTTTTCTAAGTTATGTGTATATTAATTGTCAATTATCACTTGCTTTAACGGTGAAGGAAAAACATCGTGAGGAAACCTGCATACCTGAGAAGTTCTTCATAAGAATTTCGAAGGTATGTGAAGTCTACCAACCCACATTAGGCCAGTGTGGTAGACTAAGGCCTAACCCCTCTCATTCAGTAGAGGAGGCCCGTGCCCAGCAGTGGGACGTATAAAATAAAGGGCTAGTAAAAAAAAAAAAAAATATATCTGTACTCGACTGTAAAACGGGTATAGAGGGTAGTGGGTATAGCGGGTAGTGGATATAGCGTATAGGCGAGGCGCGCTATTGTGCCACGCGATTCCGCCTCGCTTCGCTACACAACTCGTTTCTTATTTGTTGAAAATGGGTTAGTGCTTCGGGGATGATGAGTTTCAATTTAGGTACACGTTGAGCTACTAGTGGCGACTAGCCGGCCGATCAGCATCACATGAATTAAATTACGTTCATGACTATCTGCATAATGTATGATAAATGTATGATTTTTGACAAAGGGGATGGATTGAACCACTGCGTTCGATTCACTTGGAGAAAGTCATCTGAGAAGCATTGTACTGGAAGGAAGTGATATCTACATGACCTTGAAAACAGCCACATAACTTTTTTATAATCCTTAGGAAGACTTGAAAATATATTAAATACATGTTTTTTTATTAGCTTTAGATAACGAGACGGGCAGGTCGCTCGACAAAGCAATGGTACCTATCCAGACGGCCTCTTGCATGAGAAAGACCTACCTCCTAGTCTTGGCCTAAATGTATTATAGTGCAAAGCCATACATAGAAAAACAAGAGATCATAAAAAAACAACGAAAAGAAAAGAAGGTGGGTTTAGTCCAATTATCAAGCGAAGGAAATCAAGAGCAAGAAAAAAAGAGTCTTTTAAGAAGAATAAAATAGATGTGATATGGCATACTAATACAAGACTACAATAACAATGCAATATATAATACATAATATTATTTCGGAAAAGCAATGCTCAAAACAAGGTATATGCAATATTAATATCATACTAAAGAAGTTTGCTCCTTTGTAATGAAACAGCGCTGGAGTTGTAAAATTCAGATTAGGTAAGTTGAAGTTGGAAGGTCTTGTAAATATTTGTTCTGATTAAGGAAGGTACGGCGCGTCCTATCAGATTTATGGTTTCCTAGTACTTGATAATTGGCTTTCGCGAACTACGTAAAGCGGCATTAAAGTTTAAATTTCTTATTGTTAAAAACAGATTTTAAGTTGATTGACAAAGTTATCTGGCATAATTGCAACTAGGTTTTGCTCGCGGCTTCGTCCTCATTTTTCCAATACGATTCGCTAGGAGCGCTGTACAGGTCTACATACATATTTTAGAAAATACGGATAAAGTTACAGACCTACCGAGAAACTCACACTAGGCGCACTGAACTAGCGTTAATTCCACAGAACACAGGAGTAGTCTATTCGTATGTTCTAAAATCTAGATGCTTTTTACCTAATAACTTTCTTGAGTGAGAGAGCCACGCTGTAGACACTTTTGTCTACACTCACGCACGAGTTGGCAAGACGAGGGCATGAAGTCACAGTCGTCGTCACAACGGACCCGGCCTTCCCGAACAAGCTCCAAAAAATCTGAGAGAGATCAACATTCACGATATTTCATATGACATATGGACGGAAATCATCCCTAGTTTGCTATTGAAAATAAAGAAGATGCGTTATATCGAAAGACAATAGTAAGTGATGTATTTTTATTACTTTCTAAGCAATTGATAGCTTTAGAAGTGTAAGCCCTGATTGATAATAAAATGAAACATTTGATTTGTTGCTCGTAGAACTGCTGGTTTTTTATGGCATTTTTAACTCCTGGTTCCACCAGTATTAGTTTTTTCTTACTTTTACAATGTGCCTGTGATATATGTGAGCTCATTTGGGGCTTTTCCCTCCGTGTTTGAAATGGTAGGAGCACCGACACATCCAACTATTTATGGCACATACTTGAGGTATAAACTGCAAGACGACTATGTGGGATAAGATTCCTGAATTGTACAATTATTATTATTCATATAAGTTGTATCAACGAAATATTGAGGTGGGAAATGCTATGCTATAGAAAGTGCTTGGAGAAGACACACCGAATATTTCAGACTTAACGAGTAATGTGGCGATGGTTTTTCTGAATATACGTCCAATTTGGGACGAAACCGCCTGGTGCCGCCATTGATACCCAAATCGAGATGTTTCAAAATGGGAACTAGCTAAAATATATTAAGCGGACGAGAAAATCTAGGAACAAATCCCAAATCAATTTTAACAACGGTCCGCGGCTCAGCCGTGCGTAAAAAGGGACCGATTATGCCTGCCTGGGGAGTTATATCCAGATAGTTCACCTAAAACTTTTGTGTAGGCACGTTTATGCTAGAAGTATGCTAACGTGAAAGAGCACTCTTGAAAACACTTTTAAGTGGGAGAGTCACTCTGTAGACAGTTTGTTTTGAATGGACTGGCTCGACAATGACGGTACTACTGTCTCACAGAAACTCGGCGCAAAGTAGCAGCTTTCTGTTGCATTTCATAAGGTGAGTGATATTTCCGGAGATCCAAACCATCCTTTTCTCAATTCCCATTATTTTCTTTTAAGGATAGATTTTTGTATATTTTGGCCAAATAATGAGAAATAACAAGTATGAACTCCTTTAACTAATCATTCAAGGGAAAATAAAGGGCAGGAGGAGGCCCGGTCGTAGGAGGATATCGTGGCTTAAAAATCTTCGAAAATGGATCAAGATGAGCAAGATCATTGTTCCGAGCAGCAGCTTCCAAAATTAAGATAGCCTGAATGATCGCCACCCTCCGATAGGAGATGGCACTTAAAGAAGAAGAAGATGGATTAGTAGAGAACGTGCCCCACGTCCTGTGGTGGGACAGTTTATTATAAGGCTCATATTATTATTTAAAGATAAGAAGTAATAGTGACTGACTAATAATAGACTGCCTCAGTGGCGCAGTTGTAATGCGTACGCGTTACGATTGAGGCCGACGCTGAGGTCTCGGGTTCGATCCCCGGGTCGGGTAAAGTGGTATTGGGTTTTTCTATTACGAAATGCTCAGTATGAGCCCGGAGTCTGGAATTTGTGCCCGGTATGGCGATAGGCTCACCCCTTATCTCATAAGGGACGGAGATACGCTCGGCGAAATGTGGGTGTACTAGTTACACCTCTGCCTACCCCTTCGGGGATAACAGGCGTAAGTGCATATGTAAGAAGTAATAGTGATGAGAATAGGGAATTGATCACGTCCCGTGGTCTTATGAGAGCGGCGTGTAAATCCCGGCATTGCGACCAGTCTAATACCTCTATTACACTAACTCGTTGTTATCTCGCGGGAACGAGGCTTTTTCTAGGTCAATTGAAACGTCCCGGGGTTGCTGTAAGGGTCTACATGTGGCGAGATTGTTTATTCATTGCTTTTCTCCAGGGATTGGTTAACAATTACGCTCTATATGATAGTTTAACCGTCTCATTAGTCTAGTGGCCGCGTACTAAGGCTGAGAAAACGGTGAGGTCATGGGTTAAAATTCTAAGTCAAACAATCGCAATTTGTGTATCGAGCTTTTAAATTCGATTAAATCAGGATTTGCCTTGCTTTGGAATGTATGGTAATCTTATGGTCTATCTTATGGTATATCTTACTACTAAGGTCCGGCCACGCGCAGTTTATGGTTCCGTAGTGAAGATAAATGAATAATGTGTAACCGAAAATATCCCATATCTCAAAAACTATGCAACCTAGCTTATTGAAACTAATTTTCGTTTGATTTTCGATAATTTTCTGTTAAACTACCTTGAGTTTTTCCAATATTTTCCACCCCATAGTTTAAAAGGACGGACACATTTTTCAGGACGTTGAACACGGATATCTGACAAACTCATATATAAAAAGCCATTTAGCAACCTCTATATTATTTTGCAGGACTTATGTAATAATACTAGTTAAGCCTATGTCAGTTGCATGTACGGAGATTAAACCGAAAAAAAATCTTAATTTCATTACATCTTTGTATAGCGGTTCATATAGAATATAGAATACACCCACCATCTAAGTTTTATTCATATCGTGCTAATAGTTTCCGAGTTAAATGACTGTGACATACGGACGGGCAGACGGACATGACAAAATTATAGGGGTTCCGTTTTTGCCATTTGACTACAGAACCCTAAAAACACAAATGATCTGATTATTTTCCTCCGGATTACAACAGCTCTATAAAAGGTAATTTTAGTCTCTCTACTTGAATTTAAACGTACATTATGCATTATACGTACTAAATAACGAATTTGCTGTTAGCAGTAAAGCAGTCATTCCACGCGGTGTGCTCCGTGTGCTCCGTGCAGCGCAGTCCGTGCGCAAGGGGTTTCAATTATGCATGATAAAGATATCGCACTTAAGTCTTGTAACAAACCGTGCCATTTTAAAATACATTTTTCAAACGTATTATTGTTGTTGCCTAAGCCACGGCAAGGTCACGTTTCGGTCGTATTACAAACATAAAAAGTTCGCGCCTGATAGGTAGCGGAGCAACTTGTGCACCGACGATTCGTCGAGCTTATTTACATTCCATGATGTGGTAGGAGGCAATTTATTGGGTAAAATTTACAATCCTGGGCAACTCATGTCTGGTTTTTCTAAATCTAATATTAAAACTGATTATTATGATTACCCGACCAGGAGGCCAATTCTCGTAATTTTAAATGTTCAAAATATCATTCCGATCTAGTCTCAGCGTCAAGAAAGTTGCAAATGGCATTCTCTTAAACCAATAATCAACGTCAAATGTGAACATAGATCGTAATGAGATTGAATGTAGAATAAAAGTTGACTGAAACCAAAACGGTATAATGCTACTACTAATGCCAGGTGCATTTGACGTTGATGATTGGTTTAAGAGAATGCCATTTGCAACTTTCTTGACGCTGAGAGATCGGAATGATATTTTGAACATTTAAAATTACGAGAATTGGCCTAATGGTTTATGAGCCTAGGAGCTCGCGGTTTCGCAGCCTAAGTAAGTTGCCACTAGACCAATGAGGCAATTATGATATTTGAACTTAGAATCGAAACAAATTTGCTAATTATCTAATCACGGTAATTCACGGTCAGCAAAAGCAATTCCTTGCTTCGAAACCCCGTGGATTCCTCGCAGACTGAGACACGAAATGAAGACTCAACTGAGATTGCAAGGGGGATGCAGTTATTGTAGTATTTATGCGAAGCGAGAGCATTGCCATAATGAATGCTCGCAATTTCGTTACTTTAACGATTCAGCTTTAGGGCGCGATAAAGCAAGCGTGTGTTTGTTTATTAATTTTATTACGTGTATTCTCTAAATGGCTGTGTTACAGTGTGTTAGTTACAGAGACGATAGTTTAGTTAAGCATAAACATTTTTTATATGCATACGCACTCACGCCTGTAATCCCCGAAGGGGTAGGCAGAGGTGTAACCAGTACACCCACATAAATAATACAACCCCAATAAATAACATACGCAATCACTCACATTTCGCCGAGCGTATCTCCGTCTCACAATGTGATAGGGGACGAGCCTATCGCCATACTGGGCACAAATTCCAGACTCCGGGCTGATACTGAGTATTTCGTTATAGAAAACCCAATATCACTTTTACCCGACCCGGGATCAAACCCGAGACCTCCGCACAGCAGTCGTACCGCGTACGCATTACAACTGCGACACCGAGGCTGTCACAAATAATATCTTACATAAATTTTATGTAAATACTTAGAAATATTGTAATCTGAGTAATATACGTTTGTATAATGATTACGTATTAAATCCTTTAAATCAATAATAACTTAATGTGTAATAAGTACATGAAATTCTACACATGCTCTGTAATATATTTAGAACATATCTCGATAAGGTACAATGGAAAGTGCTATAAAAGTGCGGTCAGATAACTAAATCAGGAGCGCGTAACAATAGCCTGGAATATGTAGGCCCTAGGGCTTGCGTAATAAATGTCGCGATGTCCAGGTCGCGTTGGTCACCAGGTCAAACGGTGTTGCCAGCCATTACAAAAACAACTTGTATAGGCTATTATAATGTAACGTCACTAATGATGCTTTTAGTGCGTTGAAAAGACGCTAAAAGCATTTCTTGCTAGTATGTTTTTTTACGGTAGAGGAGTTTTGAAATAGAAAGATTTGTAGCAATTATTAGGGTTCCGTACCCAAAGGCGGAATTCTATTAAAAAACCTACGCCGTATGTCTATCTATCTTTGAACCGTAATAGGTATCGTAATGCTGACAGAATATGTGTTCTGGCGGGTATCCTAAAAAATAATACAGAAAATAACAACCCACTGCTGTTGTCACTAATAAGGGCCCACACTTGTTTACAAATGAATATACTCGTAATCTTATCTTAATGGGTGTTTGTATGAAATTAACACATTGTTAGAATTTTAATTCAATCTAATTAGTTTTATTTTACTACTAGCATTTGAATGGCCTTTCCCGGGATAAAAGTAATCTATGTTCTAATCCAGATCTACCTGTGTGCCAAATTTCATCAAACTGTTCAGCCGTTAAAGCGTGATTGACTAACAAAAATCCAAATTCACAAACTCACAACCATCCAAACTATCACATTTATAATAGTATATATAAATATCTCTCTATTATAAAAAAAAGTAACTGGCGCCGCCGCCGCTGCTGCCAAAAGCTTGTCACGCTATCTCGTCTGAAACCGCTGGTGGTATGGGGTCGAGACCGATACCAATCGATGCAGACTAATGTGGGGAAGAAAGTAAGATATGTCTCATATTCGTCGGACATTAAGTTTTTTTTTATTTTCTGTTTTGTGGAAAAACATGGGCAAAGCCCCTATCCTTAAATAAATTATTCATCTTCGTTTAATTGTGGAACAAGTCAACATTTAATTGTGCAAATAAGCGGCCAGTAATAATAATTTAAAAACAGAATCTCTCTATTCTAAAAAAAGTAACTGGCTGGAAGAATATTGACTTTTTCATGTCCAGATTACGATAGCTCGTCAAAAAAGGATCGTTGAATTTTATTTTCAATCTTAGACTATAGACATTTCTCCTTCAAACAAGACATCATTTGTTTAAAAATAATTTAAAACAGACCGATATTTTCATTAAATCTAAAAGCCACTTTTTAGAAAAATTCATGCGTTTCGAGATATATAAATTCGATGCTCTCAGACACACTATGTTACAATGAAAATATTTATATCAACTGGAAGATGAAAGCTTTCTCATTTATATAAACCTCATTTCAAGTCTCTTATCTTAATGATTTTTAAGATAATTTTCAAGATTTTTAATTGAATTTTAAAGAACGATACTTCAACAGAAATCGGAATGAAGAATCACGTCTTTTCTTGGTTTTTCTCCTCTTGGATTTTATACAACGATTGAGTCATTCATTCACTTGATTCATTCATCGCCCTTAATGTAAGAAACATTTAATTAGAGATCTTGAATTGATTAAATCTTCTTCACAGTAAAACAGTATTTCACTATATTATTTTTTTAATTTCGTTTGTTTTCGTTAAAAACGTCACGTTAATATCACATTGTAATAACAAATATTTTTTTGCGAATAAGCCTTATTAGGGGCCTTTTACGAGTAAAATATTCTCTATTAAGACTTTTTACGAGTAAGCCTTATTAGGGGTTGAAAGCCCCGTACGAAAAGCGAGTGTAGCGAGCCTAGGGGCTAGAAGCCCCTAGTATAGTAAAAAGTAGAATATTATATAATAATGTTTCAATTTCTCTTTAAGTGAATGACTTTCTTATGAGAAATTCTTACATTATTCTTTAACCGTAAACAAAAAATCTATGATGTTTGCTTATCAAATTCGAAATTGAACGTTTTTTATTGATACAAGAAATAACTATGAGCTTTTTAAAGATGCTGTCTAGAACGTGGTCTCTCCCTAATACACGTCTGTAGGATAGGATAATATGTAATAGGATACCCGAGTTAATCCAAACAGGGCCAATATTTTACAAAAAGTCTAAAAATCGCTAGCATTTTGTAACTGGCAACACCTCCTGCCAGTCCCGAGTACACGGCCGACAAATTATTAAACCATAAATGTAGCTTTTACTTATTCATTGCAGATTACGTGGAGCCGAGACATGGCAGTACCGCCGCGAATTATATTTATTTTTTATGGCTGGTAACATTTTATGTACACAACGATTTATCTATTACGGAGATGTTATGTGGCATCTGTGAAATAAAATCATTTTTGTGAAAATTGAATGAATTGCCCATCAAGTTGTCTCATTGGTACATTTATTGGATGTAAAACCTGTGATTTACTGGGTTCAATTCCCCGGTCCTAATCCAGGGCTGCAATTTGATCTCCAGTGATGAGGTCGCCCCCTATCACATAATGGGACGGAAATAAGCACGGCGAACCGCGGCTACACTAGTTGTATGTACCCTCCGCCTATCTCTGCCAGATGTAAGCTGATGTCGTTTTATGTTAGGTATTCACTTTCAGTATAATCTGTTCTCATTACAGTATACAGTACATCTAGATTCTAGTAGTATCCTCTAGTCATTGTACGCGTCAAAATTATTATAATTAAGTATAGGTAGTGCACCACTTTTATTATAATGAGGGCTCAATTGTAAATAATTGTTTGTATATAATGTAGTCCGAATAAACTATTGTTGGTGCCAGATGGAGAAGCTGATATCCAGGACTATTTAGTTACATCTGAAGCACCTGATATGATTTACAATTTGTTTTTAATGGCAGCGACTGAGTTTAGCCACTTAGTGTTAGTGAATAACACTAAGTGGTAGGCCCATCGTATGCAAGGGGCCTTCTGGGTAGGTTATACTACGTTAATTTATTTTTAAAGTTAGAAGGATGGACACATTTTTCACGACGTTGAACACGCATACCTGACAAAGTAATCACTTATATAATGAGGTAACAAACATACAAAAAATACAGTCGAACTCAGAACCACCTCCTTTTTTGAAGTCGCTTATAAAGCCAATTAACAACCTCTATATTATTTTACAGGAATTATGTAATAAATAAACTAGTTATGCTTAAGTACAATAAAAAAATACCATCCGTCAGTTGCATGTATGGAGATCAAACCTAATTTGATTTACAAAGTTTTTTTAATAGAAGCGATCGGCAAACGAGCAAATGAATAACACTAGTTGGTAGGCCCGTCGTATGCAAGGGCCCATCGGTACTTTGCCATTTCATAATAGAGCCTAAGTAAAATATTGTTTAACTAAATCTCAAATCGATTTAGCTAAGACCTTCTAGAAGTTTACAAATTTAATTATTATATTTTAGTTAGCGGTTTTGGTTTCAATGGCCATAAGTTACCGTTCATGAGGATAGTTTATTGAAAGGAATAGGGGTGAGTTTCCTTCAATATAATAGACCTATTTCCGGGAAATTCAATTAATATTAGATTTAACAGTGTATTGTAAGTACGCTATAGAGTAGAGATGGTCTTACGTGGGAGGGTATCGATTATAGGATAATAAACCTTGTGACGCCACATAGGCTAATTTTTACTCGAAAATGTAAGAAAAACTACCAATATATGAGTTGAATTGAGGACCTGTTTTTTTTTCGTCGTAATATGAGCTCACGCCTATATCCTTGAAGGAGAGGTACAGGTTCTACTAACTATTATCGGGCCCAAATTCCAATCCCGAGCAATTCATGTGTGATTTTAAAATTAAAATATCAAATACAATTTGTGATTGCCGGACCAGCGGATTGAACTCAGGATCTCACAGTTCTGAGGGCCAATTCTCGTAATTTTAATTGTTCAAAATATCATTCCGATCTAATCTCAGCGACAAGAAAGTTGCAAATGGTATTCTGCTAAACCAATATTCAAGAACTTAGAACGCAATGATATCGAAAGTAGAATACAAGTTGACTGAACCAAAACGGCATTCTGGTAACAATTTTGACACTTAACTATCTTCTTCTTCTTTTAATTGTGTTTGGCTCCACCGTAGATTGGTGATTTCGCCAGTGTCCATTGTGAGACACTTAACTATATAAAATGCATTTCGTCTACAGACAAACGTCAAAATATTGAGAACGAAATGTGACTGAAGGTGAAGCAGTGTTGCCAAGTGCACTGTAATTACAGCAGATCTGCCGTATTTTCATGCCATCTACTGGACACGGTATTTTTATAAATACCTTATATGGAGACACAGTATTTTTTTACAGTAAAAATTTCGTAGTATTATTGTATACTACTAGACAGGTTATTTAGAAGTAAAACTGCGTCACATAACGCGGGAGTTTGACAGTTCACAAACAGGGAGCGCAATAGGGGTTCTAGTTGAGAGTAAGCGAGATGATAATATTGAGTTACGGTCAATTGACTGCAACTTAGTAATACAACTAATTTACTATACTACAATTTATTATACTACAATTTCTATGTACCGCGCAGCTTGTCTAGTAGTATACATAAAACTCTTTGATTAAACACATTAAAAAAAAAACCGATATCATCATCATCGCAGCCATCCATTTCTGCAGCGATCGATATACAACGTGTTATAGAAAGGGGCGGGCAAATTTAAGCAATGTATAGTGTAGGGTATTAGTATTTTATCTCCCATAGTACCAAATCCGATTGCATTGCTTGGACAATAATCATAGAATTTTCTTTTTTATCGAATGAGTAACATGTCGATATCGACTTTCAATTTTGAACAACATTAAATTATAAACAATTATGCTATAGACCTCCTTTTATTTAATTATTTTATAATTAAAAAAACATTAAACATTTGTCAAATGTCAATATTTATTTGACGCAGTCAGTTCGGCAATTTCTGATTTTATGAAGTATGATTAAGAGTTCAAAAAATAAGTTGTATTTGACTAAAAACAAGTATTATACAGTATAGTGCAACTGATAATAGCTTATAAGACGCTCGTCGACTGTATTAAGCCAAATTCATAGATGGCTGACCCGACAATGAAATCTTTAAAATACTTCAGACGATGTACCTATATCGTCTTCGGCAAACAGTCTCTTTCAGGTATTTTGTGTTTAAATTACAAGTTACGTACGTATGTCCGTAGAATTACGTAAATCTTAATCAAGTTTATTAAATAGTGAGTGTCATTCATTATAAATAATAGTGATGTCATCAATCTTATCGATCTTAATAAACGAGTGATTAAAATTAACGTGAAATTTTAGGATGTCTTGGTTTGAAATGATCCGGTACATAGGTACTTACTTTAGGGAGTGTGTAATGACCCTAAAATATGACCACACCTTTCTGTAACACGTTGTATACAAATAAAATGTTAAGTTAGTTTAGGATATAAAGTTTAAAATAAATTTATATTTTATTTAATAATTTAATTATTTCCTTTTTTGTATGACATTTTATTGCACTGTAAAATAGACTGTATTTTTTGCCATCAAGCACTGTATTTTTGCTGCACATTTTATTTTTGACGCAAATGCCGTATTTTAATGTGGAAAACACGGTATTTTCAAAAATCTGACTTGGCAACACTGAGGTGAAGTGACTGTGAGTCACACAGTGCAGACAAATTCAGTTAACTTTATTCTCTTTTACTGCAAGCAACTAAAAGTAGTCAAAATTGTGCGACTTTGTGTGCTCGTTATTCCAGTAAAGTATTAGAAATGAGTTTACAGCCTATGTTACTCAGTGATAATGTAGCTTTCTACCGGCCAAATTATTTTTGAAATTGGCCCAGTAGTTTTTGAGTTTATTTGTTACATACAAAAATACAAAAAAATCTTTCCTCTATAGAATATTAGTGTAGATTAAATTATGAGAGCAATCGCACTGTCAAAATTCCCGCCAAAACTCTCGCACAATTTTTATTTAGTATAGATATGTCCTCAGCAGTGTTGCAAAATAAAAAAACCGCAATTCGGTAGAATTTCAAATTTCAATAAAATAATCGCGATTGTGGTTATTTCCGGAAAGGACTGCCTGAG
Source organism: Mimas tiliae (assembly GCA_905332985.1). NCBI lineage: Eukaryota > Metazoa > Arthropoda > Insecta > Lepidoptera > Sphingidae > Mimas > Mimas tiliae. The sequence continues at coordinate 15,379,909 of HG995256.1, forward strand.
TGGTGCTGTTGTGCCGTTTTCCTTCAGTTATGCCATGGAATAGATAAATTAATGAAATAAATAAAATACATGGAATTAGTCAAATAAATTAATTAAAAAATCATAACCTCCAGTTACGTAATTTTTTAATCACTGAAATTAGTCATATTGTGGGTATTTTATTGTGAGTTGGTAACATTGATTTTGTCGCTTAGGTCATTTTTAATTTCTAGAATTTAGTCTATAGCAGCTGATACGTAAAATTCGGTAAAATACTTGTCATTGGCGAAATGCATAATAATGCGAAGCCATATTTTCAACAAAAGAAAGACATTGAAAGTTGATCGAATTGACAGTTTATATGCAATTTAACTGAGATGATATCGAATTTTTAAAGGAGCAGAATGCCATATTTTTAATTAATTCAAAATGTAATCTCAGTTCGGTTAAAATTTATTCGCAGTGTCAGTTAAAATAGCAGAATTGGCCCTCTGAACTTTAGTACGCTACCGCTAGATTAATTCGGCGATTCGTTTTTTTTGTAGGGTAAAATTAAGACGGACACAAACAACAAAGTGGTATCACCGCTTTGTTTACTTCTGCCGCCAAGCAACAGTGTGTAAGCACTGTTGTATTTTCCGATTTGAAGGAAATCGAAGCCAGTGAAATTACTGGGCATTATGACACTTAATATCTTATGTGTCGGGGTGACGAGCGCAGTCCAATGCCATGTAGTGCTTTGTAATCCAAAGTTCTGTGTGGTGTTGTTTCTGTTTATGGGCAGGCGTGGCGCTTACCATCAGGCGAGCGATCTCCTCGTTTCGTCACTCAGGCTAATAAAAAAACTAGAATTACCTCGATTGTATCGTTCAGACCCTCACCGCGCCCTATCATCAGTTTCCTAGTTAGTTACTGTTTGAAGTTGTTAATGTGATAAAAAACTGCAATACCCGTGCAGCGTTGCAGCGGTATGCAGCGGTGGTACTTTACTCGAACGCTCGTTAACTTTAAGCGCACTTTTTACTATATTAGTTTCAGTGTATCAAGCGCTGTATTAATTACATCGTTTTTTGTCAAGCGTTGAGAGCGGAGCGAGCGAGCGGAGAGTGCTGAGTGGGTGCTTTTAATTACGCACACGCAACTCTTGCTGTTTGAATGATCCTTATATTAACGCACGCGTGTGTTTTGTTGCTAATGAATGAGGTTGTTTCCATGTACCATGTTGTAGGTAGGCTGAAGTAGGCTTATGAATCGTAAGTTTATGAGAGTTTTTATGAGTGATAGAGCCAAGCTGTAGCCATTTTTGTCTACAGCATGAATGGGCCGGCTCATCCGGATCGTTACAACTGTCTCACAGAAAACTGGCGTAAAGTAGCAGTTTGCTGCTGCGTTTTGTACGGTGAGTGAGATATCCGGAGGCCCAAATCCTCCTCCCCTTCCCAATCCCTTAATACCTTTTTTATATGGTCGGCAATGCGCCCATGATTCTTCTAGTATTGTGGGCGTACATGGGCGGTGGAGCTCACTTACTATCAGGTGACCCACTGGCTCGTTTGCCGGACTATGCAATAAAAAACGTGTTGCTATGCAGGCTACGCGACGTCTCTTGTATTTGCGCGTTGTTTGTTATAAACGAGACCACATACAGAGATACCGTGATATTATACACGTAGCTGATACTCAGTTTTCAAATCCATGCATATTATTGTTAGCACAAATGACCCAACGAGCCGGTCACTTGCTTTATAGTAAGCACCACGCCTTCACATAAATAAAAGCACCACAACACTTTTGCAGCATGCCGCAAGAATTAGCACTGGACTGCGCGCGTCACCCCAAGACAAGATGTTAAGTCCCATAATCGCCAGTAATTGCCAGTGCAATTACGCTTCAATCACCTTCAAACATAACAATGTTCACATACTGCTGCTAGCCATTGGAAATAGGCAATTCACCATCCCAGACGATCTCTCGCATATGAGGGACCTCCCAAGTAACATGTGCCCTTAGTGGCCTATTTGCTTAATAAACATTTTGATTTTGTTAGAATGATTCATCAACATCCAAGATAACGCGGGTTCGATTTCCACACCGAGAGAAATGTTTGTGTGATCAATAAATATTTATTTCAGGTCTATGTGTTTTCTCCCCAGAGTTGTTGAGGTTAGGCAGGCGGCCGATCGTAAAAACTACAAGCCAAACTTTTTGTAACATGTTAAAAAGCATGGCTCGCCGACCCCACTGCGAGTGGGATAAGGGAAGAAGAAGTTTCATCTACGCCCAGACCAAACAGGTGGACAAATATTTGTCTGATCCACAAATATTTGTTTCGGGTCTGGGTGTTGTGAGACCGTAAGTCTCCTGTAGTTCCTGATACCCAAGATACAAGACTCGTATCTTACTGTGGGGTCAGGGCTATATGTGTGACTGTGATGTTATTTATTTATTAATAAGTTGGTAAGGTCCTGACCTCGGTATGACTCTATCGATATGAATTTGATCCATATTTCCTCGTGGAGTACCTTACTCGATCTCAGTTATTACAACTCAGATGTATTCGTCGATTTATAGTCTCACAGGATTGATGACTAGAACATTCTCCAATCACATCAAACCTTATCGACATTCTCTGAACGTTTCATTCTAAAATACTTCACTATCGAACTGAAATATCTTTCTCAGCGAATTAGTTACCTTCGATCTTTACCCGAGACACGTATTTACTGCTATGCACTGATTTACGTTGCCAATACTCGGTACCTGTATGTTGGCAGTACTTGCGGTGCCAACCTAACAGATCGCCAATACAATCACGTTGTATTTGGATAGTACCAACCGAATCCAATGAGAACTATACCCATCTAACTCCTCCGAGATGTTCCCACTAAAGGAATTTAGCTGCTGCGAAGTGAATTGAACTCTATAAGGTTGTGATAGGGTTTAGAAGAAATTGGCTAAGCAATTGTAAGACTGTACTTGGTTCGCGAGTAGAGTGCGCATAAGTGTTCCGTGAATGGGTATTTTTACACATATAAAAGATATCCTAATTGAAAAGATGCTCGTGGAGTTCTTATTTAATTATGTGCTTTACAAAATTAGAAAAGGATAAGAAAAACTTGGAAGTCTGCCTAATTAAATATTTTTCTGCTGGCGTTACTAAGCATGGGGTTTCTTAGGTTTTATTTGGCTACGCGAAATTCAAAATGAGATGAAAGTACTTCAACAACACTTCAAAACTAGGACTGAAGTGTTTGTAATATAATGCTACTTTACATAAAATTATTCTACAATCTAAAATACATCTCTTACAACTCCAGGCATATTGTTCACAAATATTGGTTCATGTCATGGCAAAGAAATGTATTTTGGTAATGACCATTGTACGTTTAATAATATTCAGGTATAATCTTTAGTTTTATAAAAGAACTAGCTTTTGCTTTCTGCTCCGGTCGCGAGAACGACCTTTTCCGAGATAAGAAGTAGCCTATATCTTGATCTAGGTCATGGTGTATCTGGGTGTCAAATTTCATTCAAAACCGTTTAGCCGTTAAGGCGTGATTGATTAACAAACATTCAAATTAACAAACATCTAAACTTTCACATTTATAATAGTAATAGTTTGATTGTGATTGTTTAAGCGATCAACGTGTGACGTTATCAAACTAATATTATAAATGTGAATGTAAGTTTGTTTGTTACGCTTTCACGCGAAAACTACTTAACCGATCATCATGAAACTTTGTACACATATTCTTTGAGGTATAAGAAGTAACATAGGATACTTTTTATGAAAAAAATATATATATTTGTTTGTTACGCTTTCACGCCTAAATCACTGAACCGATTTTGATAAATTTTGATGATGAGATAGATGGGACCCTGGAGACGGTTATAGGCTACGTTTTATTTCGGAAAAGTCTATTCACGCGGGCGGAGCCGCGACCAACAGCTAGTACGATATAAAGCTGAGACGACGCGATGGAACGTTTCTATTTTCATAATTCTTCATTTTAAGGGGGCTGCTTTGAGTTGAGTGACCGAGAGAAGACAACGCGGTGCACGACGACAGTGACACCTATACTTTGCAAGCCCGTGGCGCAGCGGGCGAGTAGTCGGCTGCGAAGCGAGAGGCCGTGGGTTCGATTCCCACACCGAGACAAATGTTTGTGTGAACCACAAATATTGGTCTCGGGTCTGGGTGTTGTGGGACCGCAAGTCCCTCGTAGTTCCTGATACCCACGACACAGGTTTACCTAGTGTAGGGTCAGGACTATGTGTGTGACTGTTGGGTGTTTTATTATTATTATTATTAATTGTATAGATGATTATTTTTTGAGAAATACGACCGTAATAAGAAATAAGAAAGTTTCCTTACAAATTCATACCGTTTGAATCACATCACGCGCGTGTCTCGGTCGCGTACCTCGAAGCGTGCCTTTATCATTAGTGTGTAGGTCAATCAAAAAACAGTCTTATCAAACGATAACAATCTAACAGTGTGGAAGAAAACTCGGCACAGAGTTCCAGCGATGATTTATACACCGTTTTCAACATTTTCACAAATAACGAGGTGTTTGAATAAAATGCCGGCAAATGAGCGCCGATCGCGCTCTTATTGCCGTTGAGTTTGTCGCGCAGACTAATGCGCCTAAATACGTCACATTTACAACTAATGGCAAGAAACTTTTATTACTTCGACGACAGCTCCGTGGCGCAGCGGGCGAGAAGACGACTGCGAAGCGAGAGACCGTAGGTTCGATTCCCACACCGAGACAAATGTTTGTGTGAACCACAAATATTGGTCTCGGGTCTGAGTGTTGTGGGACCGCAAGTCCCTTGTAGTTCCTGATACCCGTGATGCAGGTTTACCTAGTGTGGGGTCAGGACTATGTGTGTGACTGTTGGGTGTATTTATTTATTTATTTTATTGTTTGATAGTCGGTGATTGTTATAATTTAATTAATTAAATTATAACAATCACCGACTTTAAATTAATTAATTGGGTAATTATACAAGTACAACAAATTTTAATTTGAAATATAAAGTCGTAATTTGCTGTATAACAGAATGAATAATGTTTTAAGTACATAGTAGAAGAAAGACGTCTGTTTTTGAATATAGTAAAAAAATAATTGCTAATCTTTCTTTTATAGACGTAATAGGGTGCCGCGGTGGCCTTGTGCTGCGGAAGACAGAGAAGTATTTTAATTGTTTACTTTTGTTCTTATAAAAAAAATGTTATTTTTATTATAAAATATTGCGGGTAGATAAATAATGCATGAAAGTATTGGTGGCAACGGAGGGTAAGAGGGCTTTTTCTGTTGAGAGTGATCAGTGCAGTTAGTAATCGATGCAAGTGATGTGTACCTAGTGCGGCAAACTCCCTTTATCCCTCTTGCAGTGGGGTCGACGCAACATGCTAAAGAACACATGTTACGGAAACATTTGACTTACTACAAGTTAGTCGGGCAGGCGGCCGGTGGATTTTACGACCTGGGGACAAAACACACCTAGACCCTGAACAAATATTTATGGATCAAACAAACATTTGTCACGGTGCGGGAATGGATGCGCTTCTCGCTTCACAGCAGACTACTCGTCCACTTCCTCATGTTGTCGAGTTTAGTGGTAAGCGCTAGAATATAATCATGGTGACTTTGCAATGCGATGTTTGTTTGTGCTTTATGATTTGCTATATTCTATGTTAACTCGCTGAGGCACCTAATGTATATGTACCAAAAACTTTAATGTATACTACTAGACGGGCTGTTTAGAAGTAAATTTGCGTCACATATGCGGGAGTTTGACAGCTCACAAACAGAGAGTGCGATAGGGGTTCTAGTTGAGAGTAAGCGAGATGGTAATATTGAGTTACGGTCATTGACCGAAGCTTAGTGGTAAAATTTATATGTACCGCGCAGCTTGCCTAGTAGTATACATTAAAGTATTTTATATGTATAGATTAATTAAAAAAAACTGACGTATGAAAGGTTATGCTGCTGCGGCAACAGTGTACATATGGTAGAGAGAGTTTCTTAGAGTAATATGGTTAACCTGCTGTGGCAGGAGTGTACGAGGTATGTCTGCACATAGTTGCTGGGTCAGGGGTCACCTGGGCGAGTGCCCTTTAAATTTTGGGGATATTGCGGTCACTGCCCTTCTGAGACTGCAGTCACTGAGCTTACGTATTGAACATATATTGCCGTGTGTATGTTGGTATTACAAAAGGTGTTTATTGCAATACTTTTGTTGTGTGCATGCTAAAACATAAAAGTGTATAACATCTTATATATAAAATTCTCGGGTCACAATGTTAGTTACCATACTCCTCCGAAACGGCTGGACCGATTTGTATGAAATTTTGTGTGCATATCGGGTAGGTCTGAGAATCGGCCAACATCTATTTTTCATCCCTCTAAATGTTAAGGGTGGTCCACCCCTAATATTTTTTTATTTTTTAGACATTTTTTTTACAATTTTTTTATAATGTGGCATTAAAAAATACATACAACCCTATATTTTCACCCTTCTACCATCAACCCAATTTTTTATAGCGATATTAGTATTTTTGTCAAGCGCGTTTCTCACACCGATCGCGATGACGGGACTCGCTTGATGCGATCACCCCCCACGCCGCGCCCACCGCTGTCGCCCACTAGGTTACTTTAATCCTGGAAATAGGCATTCACGCGGGCGGAGCCGCGGGCAACAGCTAGTAATGTATAATATTAATTTCGTTAACCCCCTGTGTATAATAGGTATTGTGCCACCCTTCTCACAGTTTTGGCAAAAACCACGGAATAGTACCAAAACATGGTGAGTAAGCTCGGGTACCCTGTGTGGTCGTTGAGGTTTATATGTCTGTGATTCGGTATTTATTTCGAGCATCGGCGTCGCATCGCGTCGCACCGTCTTGCGTCTGTTTGCTACGATACCGACGCTATTATTCCAAGCGTCTACGGAACTTTGCAGACACGTAAATTCTTTTAACTGAATTTTAATACAAATAAGTGCTTGACTTTTATTTTTGAGCTCATGTTCTTTTAATGAAGATAATCAAGGTAAATGACGACGTCTCTCCGAGAGGGGTTGACATCTGGCAGACGGCCGGGCCGGTCGTAAAAACAAAAAATATTTCTGTAACATAAGTTAAAAAGCATGTAGCTGCCCCCACTGCGAGTGGGACAACGGCATGTGGAAGAAGAAGAATCAGGGCAAATGTCCTTTAGGTTGTGATAAAACGATACTTCACATTGCTGCTCACAAAGTATAAATTCAATCTATGTCACTTTGCTGTTGCACTCAATCCAATAACTTTATGATACAAAATTCAAAAACCGATTTCAAAACCCGAATCGTGGTGCGTTTGCTCTTTTCCATTGAGGATTTTCCATTTTCCCTCGTATTCCGTCGTCGGATCTTATCCAATTTCATAGGACCTCCATGGGACTAACTCTAGACACTCTAGACAGAAAGCTTAACTATAGCCCGCGAAATTCAATTTAATTTTGGTTTTTTGAAAATAGCGGTTCGATTCGGCTCTTTTTTAATTTTTTATTAGCTTTAATGACGAGACGAGCAGGTCGCTCGACTGATGGTAAGCGCTACGCCTGCCCATAAACAGAAGCAACGCCACACAGAACTTTAAATAACAAAGCACTGCATGACACTGGACTGCGCTAAAAATAAAAAATATATTATATATTATACATAATGATAAAATTGATTTTGCGCAAATCACAATGGATATAAGGAATAATAACAATGAAAACTACAAATATTGCTTCTAGCGTTAATGAATTTCCAAAATGACTAATGACTAACTTGATACTGGTTTCAATAAGCTAGGTTGTAAGTTTTTGAGATATTGGATATTGGTTACACTACAGAGCCTAGAACCTTTGGAACACTGTGACTCTAGATATCGAATACAATCATCAATATCGGCCCATATGTAACAGAGTTTTGGGCGAACATACGTAAAAAATATATACAGAACAATTTAGATCCTTTTTTTTGAAGTCGGTTAAAACACTGTAGTCAAAGAGTATTTACCGTGCTTCAAACAGAACAGTGTGAAATCACTTCAGGTACAAAGGCGTGTGCGCCCATATGTGCGGAGTGTAAGTGCTTGGGGGTTGCGAATACTGGATGAAAGAGGGAATGGGAGGAGAGGTGCGGTTGCAATCACCGCTCACGGCTCGCAGATTACTTCGGCGTTCCATCAACACACGGCACGCGCTCGCGGGGCTATGCCCATTTTCACCATCAATCCCTAAGTTTAGGTGAGCCCTAAGACGTTTTAAGAGTTAATTTTGTTTTCACAATCACTTAGGGGACACCTATGTTTCTAAGGTGGTCCTTAAGTACGTGAATACAAACTTAGGTAAGGGATAGATTTAAGGAGTTCCTTAGGTTAAGGGACCCTTAGTTAGGAAGTGCTTGAGGGTACGTTGGTGAAAACGGGCATTAGACTCGGTTAGATCGAATTGACAGAGCTACGAGGAGATTGGTATTTGGCAATGCTTGGAACGGCATCCTGCAGTGGCGGAGGGTGGACAGAAGTCGATGCTTGTTTCTACCTAATATTATCACAATATCGCCTCGATGGTGAAGTTGTAATGCGTACGCGTTACAATTGAGGCCAACGTTGAGGTCTCGGGTTCGATTCCCGGTTCGGGTAAAATGGTATTGGGTTTTTCTATTATGAAATGCTCAGTATCAGTCCGGAGTATATGGTATATATGGCATTTGTGCCCGGTATGGCGATAGGCTCGCCCCCTATCACATAAGGGACGGAAACGCTCGGCGAAATGTGGGTGTACTGGTTACACCTCTGCCTACCTCTTCGGGGATTAGAGGCGCGAGTGCCTCTACTATACCATTGAAATGATTAAAAATTATAATCGTATCGAACTGTGAACAATTTTTTCTATATGAACTTGGTCTCTGTTGTAGGTTGTGGAGCCAGATGGCCGGTTCAGGGTTGCCCCCAAATAATACTATATCTACCGTTAAATCATGATGGGAAGGTGAACCCTGGAATTAAGCCGGGATAACGCCAGGCAGAAATATAGAAGCATTATGACTACAAAGTTTTTTTTATTGCCCTAGATAGACAGACGAGCAGGCGGCCCATCTGATAGTAAGTGGTTACCGCCGCCCATGGACCTCAGCAATGCCAGAGCACAGCCAGGCTGCTGCCTACCGTTAAAGTATAAACTATGTAATAAGATATTTAATAACATAAAGAATAATAAATAATTACTGAGATACAAATCTTTCGCAATATTAGTGGTTAAAGAAAAGTTATACAATGAAATATAAGACTTACAAAATGCTTACATTTGTTTACGTACATTCCACTTCGACTTTCAAAGTGATTTTATTTAATAACCAAACATACCAACTTTGAACATTCATAACAAGTATCAAATAAAATATCGCTTTATAAAAACTTAAGCAAAAGGTAAGCATTTGAGTTCTCGTGGTTGTTAGACGAATGGGGGGGGGGGGGTACATGGTGTACGTTGCTGACATTTGAAAAAAATATATTGGTGTAGAGGGAGGTAGGATTTATTTATAACTCATGCCAGCTAGTGGTTTCATGATCAAGAAAGTAATCGAAATCATGGGTGCGTTACTGATCATTATGAAAAGTAGTAGGCGTTTTTTTTAGGCCAGCAAACAAGCAAGTGGGTCACCTGCTGGTAAATGATCTCCACCACAATGCCAAAATAATTATGGACGCGTTGCCGACCTTAAAGGTAAGGGATCATTAAGGGATTGGGAAGGGGAGGGGGATTTGGGCCTCCGGATATCTCTCTCTCGCAAGCTGTTACTTTACGTCGGTTTTCTGTGAGACAGTGGTAACGACCCGGGCGAGCCTATTCATGCTGTAGACAAAAGTGTCTACAGCGTAGCTCTACCTCTCAATGTACATATAACTATGTATTTCAATGAAATAACTTCCGAAGATAACGGCAGGCGACATTGTAGCTGCGGTCTGCGGTCTCATCAAAACTTGCCCAACTTTAGAGGTAAGGTAACAAGACAACTCTTGAAACCCTTTCCACTTACAAAATGTCATCAAAATTGGGCCAAATTTGGCGGATATTTTGCGTAACATAAGTATTTAAAATACATACATACGCACTCACGCCTGTAATCCCCGAAGGCAGAGGTGTAACTAGTACACCCACATTTCGCCGAGCGTATCTCCGTCCCCATAGTGTGATAGGGGGCGAGCCTATCGCCATACCGGGCACAAATTCCAGACTCTCGGCTAATACTGAGCATTTCGTAATAGAAAAACCCAGTACCACTTTACTCTTCTCTTCTCTTAAACCAATATAATCAACGCCAAATGCACCTGGCATTAGCAGTAGCATTATACCGTTTTGGCTTCTGTCGACTTTTATTCTACATTCAATCTGATTACGATTTATGTTCACATTTGACGTTGATTATTGGTTTAAGAGAATGCCATTTGCAACTTTCATAACGCTGAGAATAGATCGGAATGATATTTTGAACATTTAAAATTACGAGAATTGGCCTCCAGACCCCGGGCTATTACTGAGCATTTCGTAATAGAAAAACCCAATACCACTTCACCCGACCCGGGGATCGAACCCAAGACCTCAGAGTTAGCTTAATCGTAACGCGTACGCATTACAACTGTGCTACCGAGGCAGGTATATGAAAATACGCGTCAAATTAAGAAAGTCTTTTTTGAAGTCGACTAACAAGTAGAATTGTTTAAGACTCCCATCTGAGCGCAAATCACAAGGCGCTGCAGACTTTATTCATACAACCCATAGCAGAATCCCATTGTGTTTGCAAAATATTTTTATAAGCGCCCTTCTAAGTACCGCCTTTTGTGAGGATTTTATTATAATATCGTTTAAGGCTTCAGTTTGTTGTGCAAAAATGGCTTCTGTCTTTGTTTTAAAAATGTACGTTGGTTAGCAAAAGAATTTTTCTACCTAAAGCTAACCGCATTGACGACGGATTCTAATGGTACCGAAAGGTTGTATACGCTGTTGTCTTGCCGCTTGAGCGTTGTTTCTATCGAATATATATGTTTTTTGTTATCCTAGCTCGGCAAAGTGACTACGCTACCACCGTCGACCAACGACAGACGATATGTCTATCGTAGGTCGGGAAAATTATGCCGGCCTGCTTAATTGATTCTTCACACTTCGTTTAAGGACCCCATATTACAGGAAGGAGGGAACACGTGTGCCGGCAAACTATTCCACAGCTTGATGGTCCGGCAGAAGTAATATTTTGGGAACTTTTTAGTTCTAGCCGAGATGGAGGAGAACACGAAGCTGTGGTTTCGTAAGCCTACACGCGTGGTTCTGGAAAGGTGAGGTTGGGATAAGGTCAAACAATTCTCTATATTTTTATTATTAGACGCATAACCTATTATGTAGAAGCCAAGAAACTGTTAAGATGCAACAATTGCGGCCGCTAGTAACATTTACCACTACATAACGCGCAAATTACTAGTTGCTCACACAATAGTAGTCAGTGTGCGGTCAGCCTGTGTTAGCTTAAAGTCTACTTAATATGTTGATAGTTTGTTTTTATAGTATAGGCAGGCAAACGAGCAAGTGGGTCACCTGATGGTAAGTGATCTCCACCGCCCATGTACGCCCACAATACCAAAATAGTCATGGGTGCGTTGCCGACCTTAAAGGAATGGGATAATTAAGGAATTGGGAAGGGGAAGGGAATTTGGGCCTCCAGATATCTCACTCACCGTACAAAACGCAGCAGCAAGCTGATACTTAACGCAGATTTTCTGTGAGACAGTGGTAACGACCCGTACGAGCCGGTCCATTCATGCTGTCGACAAAACTGTCAGACAGACTGACAGAGTTGCACTACCACTCAGAAAGTTCCCATATTGAAATAATAAGGAAGTAGCTGCAGCCCGTCGACCAATCAATCCCGTACTCAAACTGATATTTACGTGATTTATACTTATAAAAACAACACTTATTTGTTTTGGGTCTGGTTAGAGTATAAGCGCCTTTTACTGCAGACTTCCAATGGTCACGTCAATAAATAAACAACATCCAACAATCACACACATAGTCTGAGCCCACAGTAAGATACGAATCTAGTGTCGTGGATATCAAACACTACAAGAGATTTTCGGTCTCACAACCCCCAGACTCGTAACAAATATTTGTGGATTTGACAAATATTTGTCTCGGTGCGGGGATCGAACCCGCGGCCTCACCTTTTATAGTCGGCTACTCGCCCACTGCGCCACAGAGGAATCGTTAGACACATAAGATATTCTATGTACACATAAACATGATAAATTAAATAATAACACTAATTTAATAAATAGACTTAAATAAATATTCTATTCCCGTGTAATACAAGATGCATCTATCCATCTAAATATTTCTCTTTGTCAACTGAAATTTAATTATGATTCACAAACAAATTATTAATTACGCGCTTTCAGCGGCTCAAAGTGATCTCGAGTGACGCTGCATCAAATGTCAAAATAATAATAACTATATAGAGTTCGTGTAAAGGTAAATGTTTTGAGGAGCGCCGCCGAGACGTCGCGTCGCAGTGACTCTGTCTCGGTCGCGTACCTCAAAACGTACCTTTACAGATTACATATATATACAACGTGTTATAGAAAGGGGCGGGCAAATTCAAATGTATAGTATAAGTATAAGTATTTTATCTCCCATAGTACCAAATCCGATTGCTTTGCTAGTACAATAATTATAGAATTTTCTTTTTTATCGAATGAGTAACATGTCGATATCGACTTTCAACTTTGGACAACACTAAATGATAAACAATGATACTATAGACCTCCTTTTATTTAAATATTTTATAATTTTAAAAAATATTAAACAGTTGTCAAATGTCAATATTTATTTGACGCAGTCAGTTCGGCAATTTCTGATTTTATGAAGTATGTTTACGAGTTCAAAAAATATGTTGTATTTAACTAAAAATAAGTATTATGTATTGGTACTTTGTGTTGGTGTAACTGATAACAGCTTTTAAGAGGATCGTCGAATGTATTAAGCCAAATTCATAGATGGAAGACACGAGAATGAAGTCTTTAAAATGCTTCTAGAGAATGGTACCAATATCGTCTTCAGCACACAATCTCTTTCAGGTGTTATTTTGTATTTAAATTACAAGTTACGTACGTATGTTCGTAGAATTACGTACAACTTGTTCAAGTTTATTAAAAAGTGAGTGTCGTTCATAATAATTAATAGTGATTTCACCAATCTTATCGATCTTACCTTATCTTACGAGTGATCAAAATTAATGTGAAATTTTTGGATGTCTTGGTATTGAAAAGGTCCGGTACATAAGTACTAATTGTAAGGTGTATGTAATGACCCTAAAATATGACCACACCTTTCTGTAACACGTTGTTTATATGATTTTTATACATAAGTTTCTGATTTTTATACATAAGTTTCTTTATCTTGTACTGACTTGTCGTAAGCGCTATTTTAATTGCCTACATGATTAATAAAACTATTTCATTTCATTTCATTTCATACATATGCACTCACGCCTGTAATCCTCGTAGGGGTAGGCAGTGGTGTAACCAGTACACCCACATTTCGACGAGCGTATCTCCGTCCCACGATGTGATAGGGGGCGAGTCTATCGCCATACCGGGCACAAATTCCAGACTCCGGGCTGACACTGAGCATTCCGTAATAGAAAAACCGAATACCACTTTACCCGACCCGGGGATCGAACCCGAGACCTCAACGTTGGCCTCAGCCGTAACGCGTACGCATTACAACTGCGCCACCGAGGCAGGTATATAAAAATACGCGTCAAATTAAGAAAGGTAGAGTAGAGTAGTAGTCAAGACTAGAGTTCGTGTAAAGGGAAATGTTTTGAGGTGCGCCGCCGAGACATCGCAGTGAATCTGTCTCGGTCGCGTACCTCAAAACGTACCTTTACAGATTACACTTCTGCAATAGAACAGCGATCAACACAACACCAGTTGCAATAGTTTATGTTTTATTTATCATAGGTTAATCCGGAGAGCAGTGTTGCCTTGGCGTGCAACCCTCCAAAATAGGGGGATTTCTCAGCGTTACAAATGTTTGGAGGAATTTTTTAAAGGAAAAAAATGTATTCACAAATACAAGTTAATACAGTGAATAATTTATTATGTCTATTAAAAACTATTGTGCCATTAGAAGGTAGAATATTGGCTCTTTCGTCATAAAAGACGTTAATTTTGAATTTTTGGTGATATTTTACAATTCTATTTTAAATGAAAATAAGGAGACACTTTCTACAATTGTTTCTTCAAAATCTGAAATCAGTGGCATTTATAGGGAAGGTTTGTGATAGAAGCGAAGCAGTATCATGGCAACACCACCGCGGCCGGAGAGGGATAATTAAACTGAACCCGCTCAGAGCGCGCTCTGATGTTGCGAATCAATTTGCTTTCATCTGACCTAGTTTTTGCCGCGACTTTGTTCGCATGAACGGCGCCGTTCGTGAGAGTTACAGGCAAATGGAATAAAGTTTTTTCCTAACTTCCCCTCTTTGGTGGGCGAAGTTCTTTTCCACTTCGCGCCATTATCGCAACTCATCAATTAAAAAGGCCTTTTTATTATTGAAGGCCGGCAAACGAGCAAGTAGGTCACCTGATGGTAAATGATCTCCGCTGAACATTTACAATGGCAGGAGGATTGTGGTAATATCTACCTTTATTTTTATAATTTTTTTTATAATATGTAATTGCTTTTTTTAAACAGACAGCTTGCCGAAGCCGTAGCAAGACATTTTTATTTATAATGACGACCAAAAGGGATAGTAATATTTTGACCACGTGTCTGTGCCATCGCAGCGCCTGAACGAATGGACCGATTTAAATACGATATTTTTAGAAAGCCTAGTTTGACGAAATGGTTCTTAGAATTGAATGGAAATTAATTTTGAATAAAATCTGATCAGGAAACCTGCTGGTCTTGTCACTCAGGCGAATAAAAGAGCCTTACACTCTACTAATGGTAAAATGTGAATATTTATATCTTTATGATGTCTGTTAATCAATAACGCCTTCAGGACTGATCAGATCGGAATGAAATTTGGCACACAGATAGACTATAACCTTTTTATATTAGAAACGTATATTTATGGGCGGAACCGCGAGTAAAAGCTAGTACATACATAAAACTGACAAACATAACGCCTGTTTTTAGGAAGTCGCGTAAGAAGACATCAAAGTCGTACCTTTTTGTGAACTATCTGTATGCATTCATGTCACATCCACTGCCGCCACATGGGAGCTGGCTGGCTTATTGTACTCATAAGAGCTTCCAGCTTCGAAGCGTATCGTACTGTTTGGGATTTTATCGCTTTATATAATACAGAATATGCGCTATATGGCTTCTAGCATGCTTCGTTTTAAAAACAATCCTATTATCATAATAAATTGACTACAGCCAGTGACTCCTTCGGGCATTACAGGCGTGAGTGCGTATGTATGTATGTAGAATATGCGCTATATGGCTTCTAGTTTGCTTCATTTTAAAAATAATCCTATTATCATAATAAATAGACTTCCTCCAGTTACTTTGAGGCGATAATGAAGTAACTATTAGATGGTAGATCCCTATGCGAGAGGTTGTCAACGCTATCACCGCTTTGTGTATTTAGCAGCAGTGTGTAATCAACGTTTTGTTTCTGTTTGAAGGGCATTAAAGTCAGTGAAATTACTGGGAATTATGAGACTTATCACCCTATGTCTCAGGGTGACGAGCGTAGTACAATGCCATGTCATTCAAAGTTATGTATGGTATTGCTTTTGTTTTTGGACAGGCGTGTCATACATATCATTAGGCGAGCGAGTTGTTTGTTTCGTCATTCAGGCTAAAAAGAAACTAGATTTACTAAAATATTTTTACCAACCATTATATGTACCAGTTAATAAGTAATTTACTCTATGCGTCATGCGACAACTATTATATCAGCATGCATTAGTTAAGTACGCCAAGTAGCAGTGTGCACTGTTGTGTTCTGATTTGAAGGACATTGAAGTCAGTGAAATTACTGGGCATTATGAGACTTAACTTCTTATGTCTCAGGGGGACGAGCGTAGTCCAATGTCATGCAGTGCTTTGTAATTCAAAGTTCTGTGTGGTGTTGCTTCTGTTTATGGGCAGGCGTACCTTACCATCAGGCGAGCGACCTGCTCGATTCGTTACTCAAGCTAAAAAAAAAGTACCCGGAGATCGTGTCGGGCTTTGGTAGTACGCGGGGTGCAGGGGCGGAGAGGAGGTCCAGGTTTATTCTTTCACAGGCCGGTGTATAAATCAATCAGAATCGACAGGGGATTTACTATGGTGCGTGATAAACGTTCGGCTTATTTGGACGCGTATAAAGTTCGCAGGGTCAGGGGTTCATGGGCGGATCATCTTGTCACGGGACTGTTGTTGCGGTCAGTTTATATATTTACGAGTTTGATAGACTGGATACATAGTGCGGTTTTTTCCACTTCGTTGTTGAACATATTATCAAGATTAAGATGTTAATAAGCAGTGATAGCTCAGCGGGGAGTGGTATGGACTGTCGAGACGAAAGTCGCTGGTCGTAACTAGTCCTAAGTGCATATACCTCTGAATTTTCTAAGTTATGTGTGTATTCATTGTTAATCATCACTAGCTTTAACAGTGAACGAAACATCGTGAGGACACCTGCATACCTGAGAAGTTCTTCATAAGAATTTCGAAGGTATGTGAAGTCTGCCAACCCGCATTAGGCCAGCGTGGTGGACAAAGGTCTAACCCCTCTCATTCAGTATATGAGGTCCGTGCCCAGCAGTGGGACGTATATAATACAGGGCTAGTAGTGTTATTTATAACATGTTATTTTATTTAATCCTCGGTGAAGGCAATTCTGAGAGTTTGATTAATGGATATGTTATTCTTTATTTCTCAGTTTTAGTTTACATTGCATCTGATGGTAAGTACATTGCAGTCGCAATATAATGCCGGCTTTTGAGAAACTGTCCGCCCCTTGTAGGTTGCCAGAATTATACTGGTCTGAACTATGAACTCCTGAACTGTTACACATGGGCCACTGACACATGAACGACTTTGAACTAAAACTGAATACAATAAATAATAGATAAGCTTTAATTTAGTCGGTGATAACATAATGGACACTTATGTCTACCTCTGAATAGAATTAATTTAGGATAAGAATCAGGATTTTTGAGTGGTGGAGCCACGCTGTAGACGCTTTAGTCTACAGCATGAATGGGCCGGCTCGTCCGGATCGTTACCACTGTCTCAAAATCTGTCTCATCGTAAAGTAGCAGTTTGCTGCTGCGTTTCGTACGGTGAGTGAGATATCCGGAGGCGCCAATCCCCCTTCCCTTCCCAATACCTCAATTATCCCTTTCCTTAAAGGTCGGCAACGTGCCCATGATTTTTTAGTACTATGGGCGTATATGGGCGGTGGAAATCACTTACCATCAGGTGACCCACTTGCTCATTTCTGACCTATGTCATAGAAAAAGGATCTATTTACAAAACAATTGCTTTATTCCCAAAAATATTTAGTTCGTTTCATTTTTTGGATGGTAAATCTTGGCCCAAATTTAAATGACTGTACTAATAAATTAAATATCAGTATGTTATAAACTTCATTACACTTTTGTTAAATCGACAAGGAAATATTGAACATAAACTAACACAGCTTTGTTTATAGAACTTTTGAAATATCGCCCACAGAGGCGTGCGAGTTGTAAATTGATAGATGCGGGCAACTTCCCTCCATATTGATATTTATCGAGTTTCAATAAATAGAAGAGTACCCGGTGGAGTTGCGGGAACTACCTCGTTATAAAATGTTTACTCGTTACATGTTATGAGAATTTATGTAAAGAGATGTGTACGTGTATGTAATTTAAAAGTGTGTTTCCACTAAAGACATTTCGCCGCATCGACTGGCGTGGCACAAAACAAGTGTCGATGATACATATTTTACGTAAAATATATTAATAATTATTATTGACTGCCTCGGTGGCGCAGTTGTAATGCGTACGCGTTACAATTGAGGCTAACTCTGAGGTCTCGGGTTCGATCCCCAGGTCGGGTAAAGTGGTATTGGGTTTTTCTATTTCGAAATTCTCAGTATCAGCCCGGAGTCTGGAATGTGTGCCCGGTATGGCGATAGGCTCGCCCCCTATTACATCATGGGACAGAAATAAGCACGGCAAAATGTATGTGCCTACTGGCTCAGCGCGTGCTTCGGAGGGCACCTAAAATGTCGGTCTCGGTTGTTATCAACTGACACCAGTTGTTAAATCAAGTCCGAAACCTTCGGTTGGTTTCAAAAATTTTAACACTAGGTTGACCACTAACCATTCGATAGGTGGTAAAGCCACGCTGATGAGTGGTAGAGCCACGCTGTAGACACTTTTGCCTACAGCATGAATGGGCCGGTTCGTCCGGGTCGTTACCACTGTCTCACAGAAAACCGGCGTAAAGTAGCAGCTTGCTGCTGCGTTTCGTACGGTGAGTGAGATATCTGGAGGCCCAAATCCCCCTCCCCTTCCCAATCCCTTAATTATCCCTTTCCTTTAAGGTCGGCAACGCGCCCATAATTATTTTGGTATTGTGGGGGCGGTGGTGATCACTTACCATCAGGTGACCCAGCTGCTCGTTAGTCGGCCTATGCAATAAAAAAAAATAGGAAGAAGTAGGCATAAAAAATCTTCTTGAAATTTAACTGGGTACAACTTTGAGCTATATTCTTTCGAATGATTTTTTTTGTACAAATCTGTTTTTAATCAGGGGAATTATGTAAGTGATCTCCATCGCCCACGAACATTCACAATACCTGAGGAATCAAAGGGAAAAATTAAAGGTATGGTATAATTAAGGGATTGGGTAGGGAAAGGGGATTAGGGCCTCCGGATATCTCACTCACCATTCGAAATGTAACAGCAAGTTACTCCTTTACGCCGATTTTTTGTGAGACAGTGGTAACAACGCTGTCGAGCCGGCCCAATGATGTTGTAGACAAAACTGCCTACAGCGTGGCTCTACCACTGCGTGATTATACATACAAAACAAGTATCAAATATATGCACCAAATTGAGAAACGTCTTTGTCATCGGATATAAACCTTCTTAAATTATAAACTACATATTTTCTTAACTTATTTCTGTAACAGGTTTCAATACAAATAATCTTGTATTGTTATGGTAGTATAAATAAAAATCTAGACCAAATCCGCAGTTCCGCGAAACGGCGCTTCACACACGTCCCACATAATGTTTAGTGAGATCGCGCAATAACACTGCCTTCAAGCTTTATCCCGAGTTTTCGCGAAATTTTCCGATGTACCGTAAATAAGGATTACACGTTGCTATGACAACATATATTTTTACCAACCGTAGAGCATAAGTAGGGATTTATTTTCCCATGTATTGGATGAGTTTTTATATAATTTAATGTGGTATGCTGGAAATCCAGTAAATCCGGGCTGGCCTCACACTGCCGACAGTCGCGGAATGCAACGTCTCATGACATTTTAATATCCATTATATTTGTATTGCCAATGCAAGAATGATGCACAGAGAGCCTGCGTGGCGCCATTTTTTTACAAGTCGACGGTGAGCCAACCTGGCTTCCGTATGCTAGGCGCTTTGTGGAGCAAGTACTTATTTTATTTTAATCATATAATAATATGATTTTGGCGCCCCCAAACTGTCGCCCGGGGCGGGTGCCCCGGTTTACCCCCACCTAGATCCGGGCCTGTGTATGTCACATAACTGTGTCAGAATGACAAAAAACAACTATTTACGGGGTCATAGTGTAGATCCCTGGTTGTAAAATGTCAATACTAATCCCCTGCCTACCCCTTAGGGATACGAGCAAGAGTCTTAATGTTCATAACAAACACCATATAGTACAATATATTGGTACTCTATCACAGACTAGTTGGGTTCATAAATAGGTACATTAGTAGAACAATGTGGGGTTGTTTTTCTTATATTGTTCAACCGGGAGCACATAGATATCCACGGAGATCGTAAATCAGATCGGCTCTGGCGCACAAACACACGGTTCCCTCCCTTCACCCCTGTCTTCTCGTAGATTATGAATGTACCTGACCTGTTGTAAATCACTACTGTTTGTCTTAAACGGACTAATATTTACGATATTAATGTCGATATAGCAGTGATAGCTTAACGGGGACTGGTACGGACTGTCGAGACGAAAGTCGCAGGTTCAAAACCAGCCCCAGGAGCATACACCTCTGACTTTTCTAAGTGATGTGTGTATTAATTGTTAATTATCACTTGCTTTAACCGTGATGGAAACATCGCGAGGAACCCTGCATACTAGAGAAGTTCTCCATAAGAATTTCGAAGGTATGTGAAGTCTGCCAACAGGCATTAAGCCAGGGTGGTGGACTAAGGCCTAACCCCTTTCATTCAGTAGAGGAGGTCCGTGCCCAGCAGTGGGGCGTATATAATACTGGGCTAGTATTATTATTATAATGTTTAGGAAGAAAATGAAGTTGACAATAACTAGTATATTTTTAAATTTCCGAGATCGACTAATTAGTATGTCGGTCAACTGGCCCATGAACACGTGCTATACCATAAGAATCATGGATGCATTGCCCACATTAAAGGGAGCAGATAATTAAGGCATTGGAATAGTTAGTAGGGGATTTGGGCCTTCGAATGTCTCACCCACCGTACGAAATGCAACGCAGCTTGCGTTCACATTAGATTAATGTGGAACAGTTATAACAACCCGGTAGAGACGATCCATTTATGCTGTAAACAAATATGTGTACAGCGTGTATCGACCACTTGTAAATGTATATGATTATGTATGTTGTGCCGTTATTTTATTCGCCCTGGATCCGAAGGGGTAAACAGTAGGCCTAGTACAAGTTTTAATAGTTTTGTAAAACGATGAAAGTTTTCGTTTTCTCTCAATACGTCAAATATTAGTAGCCACTAGTGGGAACTATGATGAATTAAAATTAATTATATGGTTTATTTTATTTCATAATAATAGAATATGAAATTAGTTTTCAAGCGATTCTTTCCTTTATTACCATATGAATTACTAGTTTGACACTTCGACGGTAGTAATTTTATTTAATTTATCGAATTCGAAAACTGTGAACGTATTTGTAACTCATGCTAGGCCTACAGTACATCCATAATACCTCAATAATATTATATTTCCGTTCCAATATGTTATGATAGCGCGCGAGCCTATCGCAATAGCAGTACGCTTAACATACAGATTC
This sequence comes from Mimas tiliae, assembly GCA_905332985.1. NCBI lineage: Eukaryota > Metazoa > Arthropoda > Insecta > Lepidoptera > Sphingidae > Mimas > Mimas tiliae. The sequence continues at coordinate 15,401,212 of HG995256.1, forward strand.
GCGAAGAAAATATCGATTTGTTTTTTGTGCTATCCCTAGATGTCCATCCAGGCTGACATATTCACTAGAAAATGTTCTCCACTCTGTTTTTTCCCTCTGTCTCTGTTACTCTAAGTCGCGAGGTGCACGTTACGCAGAAGGCCAAGCGAGAAACTAAAATCTTGCTAGATATGTCGTGGACTCATGTTAAGGGGCAGGCTGATTCCTAAGAAATTAGGTAAGTCTTTTGAATCGAAATAATTACTTTTTTCCCGAACTGGGAATTGAGCCCACCACAAAGGCCTAACCCTCTCATTCAAGTGAGGTGGCCCGTGCCCAGTAGTGGGACGTGTATAATACTGGGCTAGTAATATTATAGAATCACAGATACACCTCGAACCCTCAATAATACGACCATCATGAATCAGAAATTCCACAAAAGGTATATTAATAAAACATATTAATACCTATAGAGTCAGCCAGCAGTCAGCAGTCGGTAAACAATAGGTACTATCTCATTCACATCGTCACGCCGTTCCCCACAAGGGTTGCGTCCTTTCACAGAACTCATAAATGAGTTTTACTTTAGCCATTATATTAGTTTTAATTACAATGTCATATGAGTTCTTCGTATTGTGATCAACTTTTGTAATATAGTGGTTTCTATTAAGAGGATACTTTTAGTAACAGTTATCTTGATTAATGCCTATCAATGTTTATGTGTTTGGCATGTTTTGAACTCCATGACCGAGACCAGGGACCGCGACACGAGACGACAACGCGATGTCCGCTTTTAGACAGGTGAGCGCGTCGCCGCGCTCGCGCTCCCAACACGCATCGCGGTCTCTTTGTCTCGGTCGCGCTTCTCAAAACGGGCATTTAATAATACAGGTTTACACGCGATTTTTTTCTTTTTTTTTCTTATTAGGCGGCCCTCCTCATGGTAAGTGTTTACCGCCGCCTATGGACCTCAGCAATGCCAGTTTGCGCGCAGCTTGCGAGGCTCTGCTCGAATATTACTCGTTCGAGTCCCACTAATCAATCTAGACGCAAAACATAGTTACTAGTGAAGTAGTTAGCTGGTTAAATAGTGGTCTCACAGAGGAATGGACGACAGACACTGGTAAGTTTTCAGTGTCCACTGTCCAGTACGGTTGACGATTGGCTTACTTCTTTACTTAGATCTACTCACAGGTAAATAAACTTACAAGACACCACATACTTGGTACTTATTTATTTATTTATTTGGACAACCAGTAGTTGCTACATTAATACTCACTTAAAAAAAAACACTATATATAAAATTCAAATGCACAACATTTTAAGGTACAACATGCATATAAAGTAACACCAGTATTATTAGCTAAATTAAATAAATATTTGACATTGAAACAAATAGCTACTGGACTATATATATATTATATAAAACAAAAACACTTTCACAAATATTATACAAAACTAAAACATAATGAATTAATGAAATAAATCTTTAAACTTCTACCCACAAAGCTAAAATACAGTATGTGCCTAACAAACGACGCGTGGTAGCGCGAGCCGAGCCGCGGACGAAGCACACTTGCTCGTGTACCCGAATCATTGTTTAATTGTAGTAAATTTGTCAAAACTACGGCACTTTTACGCTTTTAGTACGTTTTGAGTTATGCAACCGTGACAGTGGCAGCCGTACTTTTACTCTATGCAGCGTTTGAGATGTAATAGTCTGTGGATCTGCTTTAACCGAACAATACTCTCAACTCGTAGTTACCGACGCGGACGCCCGGGACGTTGTAGTTAGAGAGCTTCGAGTACTGTTGGTGAATTTATATGAAGTCGGTTAAAAATACTGAGAAAGTTTTCTATGTGCTACATTTTTTTGCCTACAATGATGTGTTGAAACATTTCGATGGTTGAAACTCGATTGTTATAAAATGTGGTAACAGCAAAATTTAAAAAAAATATCTTTATATTGTAGTATATTCTTATTTATTAGAATATAAAGTTCGAAAAATTAATAAGTTAAGTAAGAACTTATTTAATGTTTATATATTAATGCGTGTTTGGTGGTAGTGTTTAAACTATATTATATGTTGATCTTTGCATAAATGTTCAAAGTTTTCAGGTACGCCACAGAGACAAGAGACCGCGACACGCGATGACAGCGACAGGAACGTTTTGTATGAAATTGTGTGGAAACGGGCGCGCTTTGCATCCTCTTATATCGGTCGCATACCTCAAAACTAGTTTACACACTATACACAGTTACTTACGGTTACTTAAAAGTCGGACATGGCACTGTCGTCGCATGTCGCGGTCTCTTGTCTCTGTCGCGCACTTCAAAACATACCATTACGGTACGCACGCGTGACGCAAAGATTTCATTAATGTCATTTTGTACTACTATCTGTTACACGCTCCTCCATCGCCGCATGTGCAACTTAACATAACTCTACGTTGTGCAGAGCTTCATCGCCAGTGTGAAGCTATTTTGTGGCCCTTTAATGACAAAAACAAGGTCCCTTGTTTGCGAGAAGCCGGCTGGGTTGGTACCATCGCTTTGTCTATTTCTGCCGCCAAGCAACAGTGTGTAAGCACTGTTGTGTTCCGGTGTGAAGGACATTGAAGCCAGTGAAATTACTGGGCATTATGAGACTTAACACCTTATGTCTCGGGGTGACGAGCGCAGTCCAGTGTCATGCAGTTCTTTGTTATTCAAAGTTCCGTGTGGCGTTGCTTCTGTTTATCAGCAGGCGTGGCGCTTACCATCAGGCGAGCGACCTGCTCGTCTCGTCATTCAAGTTAATAAAAAAAAAACAATTCTTCGCCGGTTTTTTAAACATAGTGGTCAATTCCGCCGTGTATAATTTAGTAGCGTTCGATAGCGGCCATGTGGCGAGTGCCAGAAGGATAATGGAACATTTCACGCATATATTTACACACATATATATACACGCACATTCGAACAAAGGAATGGCGTCGTTAACGCTAAAAGTAATGGTACGAGACTTTCCTTTTTTACTTAAAAACTTTTTGCATACTTACGTTCCTTTGTGTGCCGTTAGAAGTACCCTAATATGCAAATAACGAGAGCATAATAATATATATACATGACTCCCGTAATATTGTTCATACTATCTTCGACTATAACATAACAACATAAGCTCACTCTTTTATTCTCGACAGGGTAGGCAGAGGTGCTACCAAATACATGCCAATCACAAGTTATCGCCATCTAAACATGTGTATAATCAAAGCCGGATCTCCATAGGTATAGGTCCTAATAATATCTTCTTTTCATATTAAAGGATTCGCTTCATCAGTTCCACAATCTTGTGTACCATAAGATTCAATTGTTGAATTGATTGCCCGCTATCACTGAAGAGTAAATGCTCGACTAGGCACCGGTGATGGGTCGTCTATGGTCCGCACTAAAGCCGTGGAACTGTGCAGGACTGATAGTTGCGTCGCGGCTCGTGCTAAATGTCAGTAGGCCAATTCTCATAATTTTAAATGTTCAAAATATCATTCCGATCTAGTCTCAGCGTCAAGAAAGTTGCAAATGGCATTCTCTTAAACCAATAATCAACGTCAAATGCACCTGTCATTAGCAGTAGCATTATACCGTTTTGGCTTCAGTCAACTTTTATTCTACATTCAATCTCATTACGATCTATGTTCACATTTGACGTTGATTATTGGTATAAGAGAATGCCATTTGCAACTTTCTTGACGCTGAGACTAGATCGGAATGATATTTTGAACATTTAAAATTAAGAGAATTGGCCTCCAGTTTTGTGGCAGACGTTATTCGCAAACAGTGATTAATTTTCAGGCGGTCACCACACCCCGCCGCTCCACACCGTCCCACGCCCCTGTACTCGTAGATAAACGAAAACGCCACTCATTTGCAGTTAATATCTTTTATGAATTTTAATCAGTGCATGCAGTTGACACGATAAATATACATGAATAATAATTAATAATGATATTTTATTGAAAATTTATTTGTACCTCTTATTACTTGAAATATATTTTGATATACTTTAAAACAGTTAAACGAAGTTCCAGAGGCGAGTTTTAATGTGTTTCAGGAAACTTTAACGCAATATCAGAACTATTTTGTCACGTTGTTATTGCTTTTGAGATTCTTTTATTATATTTCTATAAGTTTAATAACTTTATATTGGTTTCGATTATGGTTTTGTCCGTAATTTGAAGTTTGTCGTTCACTGGAGTTGATGTTTGTGTATTTATCCAATGATCACGTGAATTTTGAACTTCACTCTGCTTGTACATGGTACCTATAGTTATTTAAAATACTACTTACTATTAGATATATGGTGCACATCGAAATAAGATAACTAAATAAAAAAACTGATAAAAACTTTTAACTTTTTGTTTTAGATATTAAATTTATGTGAATTTCAATTTCTTTGAAGTACATATATATATTATCTACTAGCTTTTGCTCGCGGCTCCACCCGCATGTATGGCCTTTTCCAGGAAAAAACTATGCCATTATTCAGGTCATGATCTATTTGTATGCCAAATTTCATCCAAAACCGTTCACCTGTTAAGACGTGATGAAGTAACAAACATCCAAATTCACAAGCTCACAAACATTTTTTTATAGTATAGGCCGGCAAACAAGCAAATGGGTCATCTGATGGTAAGTGATCTTCACCGCCCATGTACGCCCACAATACTAAAATAATCACGGGCGCGTTGTCGCTTTCCTTAAGGAAAGGAAACTGCTACCTTACGCCAGTTTTCTGTGAGACAGTAACAACTCGGACGAGCCGGCTCATTCATGTTGTAGACAAAACTGTCTACAACATGCTTCTACCACTCAAGGACTTTCACATTTATAATAGTAGCAGGATAAATGTGGTGACGTCATTAACTAAGGGTAACAAATATAGGAGAGCAGAACCGCACTCCGAAGCCGTCCCCGGTTCTTATTGATTGGCTAAACGTCAGTCTGTGTGGAATGTAGTGTAGTGATGCGGATTGGTTCCGGTTTATCTCTCCAATCTATTGTCCGCAAACTGTATTGTGGTAAAGTTGTTTGGATACAGAATCTGTGTTATTCTATTTTACAATTCAATTGTCAGTTTATTTTGTTTACTCAGTGAGACGAGCAGTGTAAACCATGGATTGAATCAATAAACAAGTCCATATATACATACATACGCACTCACGCCTGTAATCCTGGAAGGGGTAGGTAGAGGTGTAACCAGTACACCCACATTTCGCCGAGCGTATCTCCGTCCCACGATGTGATAGGGGGCGAGCCTGTCGCCATACCGGGCACAAATTCCGGACTCCGGGCTGATACTGCGCATTTCGTAATAGAAAAACCTAATACCACTTTACCCGACCCGGGGATCGAACCCGAGACCTCAGCGTTGGCCTCAATCGTAACGCGTACGCATTACAACTGCACCACCGAGGCAGTCTAATAAAAATGCTGAAACATGCAACTAGTATAAACCAGTGGATATCCGTTCAATATTTATATGCACACTATTCTAAGCCGACACTTTGTTTACGATTTTTGTTCTGAATTTTACGATACTCGTACAGTGGTGATTTCCTTTATTTTCAGCTTTATTTTACTACGACAGATTCTCCCTGTATTTATTTCTAAGTCGTGATATTTAGTCTTACTGTTCGATTATTTTAATTTCGTTGTGAGTTAAAGATGATGAAAGAAATGTTGCGCGACCCCACTGCGAGTGGGATAAAAAATGGTTGTGAGTTAAAGACAATCAAGTTTACCAATGCGCATTAGGCCAGTGTGGTTCGATATCCGTAGATAGAGCCCGAGCCCAGCCGGGTCATATAGAGCTGTTATAACAATATAAAATAACTAGATGTTTATTTAAAGATTTTTCCACATTCAAGAATAGACGTAGATTTTTTTTCTTTCAGTACTAATAAGAGTTGCGTCCGTGTTGGAAAACTTGTAAATAACTTCTCTATGAGTTTTGTAACTGGTAGAGTTCTTGAAACTACTCGTATCGTCTGTTCGTGAAGTTCAAATAAATTAATTTATAAATGATTTATTTTAGGCGAATTTTAATTGAATTTATTATAACCTGGCGTGGCAAAGTGACTACAATGGTGTTAAATAAACCAAGTCCAAATAATAATAATGTCGACCATCAAGAGACTGCGTCCTTCGACGATTGGTAGAATACTATATTGAAGGCAAGTAGGGTCTACGTGGTTTTCGGCGTGATTCTGTTGGAGGTCCCGAAACCTGTCCGTAGTGCAGATGGCGACAACCATGGGGTTTTTAGCCGGTAAAAGACCGGCATAACCCCATATCTTCTTTTAAGGTGGTTAGGAATCCAAGAGGATTTTCCCCATGTAAAAAAGGGCTAGGTGATAGGTCCTACATATGCGAGAGGTCGTGTGGGTTGGTACTAACGTTTTGTCTATTTGTACCGCAAAACGGCAGTATTGTAAGCACTTCTTTTTTTTTGAAGTACATTGAATCCAGTAAAGTTACATTATGAGACTTAACATCTTATGTTTCAGGGTGATGGATTGTCCATTGCCATGCAGTGCTTTGTAATATAACGTTCTGTGTGGTGACTGGTGTTGCTTCTGTTTAGGCTCGACGCCTACCATCAGGCGAGCGACCTGCTCGTTTCATGCTGTTGATAAAACTGTCTACAGCATGGGTGTATCACTTAAAGTCAGAAAAAAAATGGCAGTTGTAGAGACTGCCGATAGAACCGATTTGCCGATTAGAACTTTTAGTATTCAAATTTGAAATTTCATAATATTTAAATTAAATTTATCAACATCAATCTGGTTTTCACATCTATTGACACTCCGAGCAACAATTATATGCATGTTTATATGTTTTTTTAGTACTCACTATTGTACTGCACAATGATTCTACAATTAAACGATTCAAACAAAAACACTACGAGTATTTCAACAATGCACAGTATATACACATTGATCTTTTCACTAAATCCTTCGATCATGACTAAATCCATTTAAATTTCACTTATAAGATATACACAGCACTAATATTGCACAATACGTCAGCTGTATAGCTACAGATATACTGCTATAAGCATGTCGGTGACGCGAACGCACGAGATTTCACTTCAATAATTTTATAACAACGTCTATATATACGAGTTCAGTACAATATTATATTATGATCTGGAAAACGAGTTCCGTATGTATTACACTTTACATCTTTGACACCATAGTGATTTCTTAGGTTTACGCGAATATTACACATTGAAATAAAACTAGTTTGTACGGATTTTATCACGGTTTACCTAATTTTTATTTTAGTCCCGACGTTTCGAAAGCCTTTCAGCCTTCGTGGTCACGGGAGAGACGCCCCCGTCATATTCAGTCTACAAAGTCTACAAACTCAGTACAAACTAGTTTTATTTCAATGTCTTTGACACCATCTCTCTCCAGGATTCTCTGGATTGCCTTACCTACGATAAGCAAGCCAAGGATTGACGTATTTAGGGCAACTTCCACATATTTGAGTGATTTTAATTTTCCTGTTCATAGCGGACGAATCCGTTTTATTGCAAAAATATGTGGGATTTCATAGAAAGCTTGTGTGCGGGAGTAATATGCGGAATGAGGTCACGTGATTTGTTTATTATAATTATAATATCAGCCCTGTATTTTTTATAGCAAAGGCTGGCAAACTAGTCACCTGTTGTTCTCTCTACAGCATGAATGGGCCGGCTCGTCCGGGTCGTTACCACTATCTCACAGAAAACCGTAAAGTAGCAGCTTACTGCTACGCTTCGTACGGTGAGTGAGATATCCGGAGGCCTAAATTCTCCCCCCCTTCCCAATCCCTTACTTATCCCTTTCCTTTAAGGTCGGCAACGCGCCAATGATTATTTTATATTGTGGGCGAACATGGACGATGGCAATCACTTACCATCAGGTGACCCACTTGCTCGTTTGCCGGCCTATACTATAAAAAAATATACATATTGTTTATCGTTTGAAGGCTCTGCGTTATTTAGGTGATATAATAAAGATAAAGTAATGCTCCGGTGCCACACTAAGTAAATAACATCGTCTGTACATTAATTTATCAACGTGTAGGACATTAGGACTGGACACGTTTGTGTGTCTGTAAGTACACTATTACAACTCATTAATTATTGTTACTAATGTAGGGCACCTAGGTAGGTAAAATACTACAATTAAAGCACATTTCTCATCGCAGAGTACTTTTATTTTTGATGTTTTTGGATTACTGTTACACAATTACAGCTTTTTAACCGACGTAAAATGGGGAGGCCGTCTCAGTTCGTCGCGTATGTTTTTTAAAAATCTACAACCACACTTAACTTTGAGTGGTCCGATATTGATTATTTTTTAAAATAAGCATACGTCATACTCGATTGCTACTACGTAAGACTGCCTCGGTGGCGAAGTTGTAATGCGTACGCGTTACGATTGAGGCCAACGCTGAGGTCTCGGGTTCGATCCCCGGGTCGGGTAAGAGTAATATTGGGTTTTTCTATTGCGAAATGATCAGTAACAGCCCGGAGTCTGCAATTTGTGCCCGGCATGGCGATAGGCTCGCCCCTATCACATAAGGGACGGAGATACGCTCAGCGAAATGTGGGTGTACTGGTTACACCTCTGCCTACTCCTTCGCTGATTACAGACGTGAGTGCGTATGCATACGTTATAAGCGGTAAATGAGGAAGTAGGTCATAGGATGGTAAGTGATCAGCACCGCCCACGAACAGTGAACTATCTGAGGTATTATGGGTGCGCTTCCGACCATTGACGAAAAAGGGAGTTTGGGAGATGGGCCTGTGTTTCTCCCAACCTCCAGGGGGATCGGGTCTCGGGCAATTTCAGTGTTATACTAAATGCAACAGCAAAACCGTGACTTGATACCGGTTAATGTATCATAGCAGGAGAAGATGATTATACCCAGCTGTGGGTGGATGAAGGCCGAATATCATCATCATTATTGACGGCCCTTTTCATCCCACTGCTGGGCATAGGCCTCATCTGCCTTTTACCTTGGTCAGGAGACAAATATAAATAATATCATCGGTCCATCTCCCTGCCAGATGACCAAGATATCGGTTAATCAAAATCGAATATCGAAACAATTTATACATCTCTTGTATCTAAAATGGAAGAACCAATGACTTCGTTTACAACCCTTACTTTTAAATATTGACAAAATTTTCAACGAACAAAAAAATACAAAATTAATAAAGCTTTCTTACGAAAAACAAAAACAACTCAAAAGAACGAAGCCTAATTAAAAAGAAGGCAAGTGGCGCGCTGGGCCGGGGGGGACGCGCGGCGGCCATTCCTCCTTTATTATTGTCACAATTGAAACAAATTGACGTAATCACATAGAATTAGCTGCAAGTGACAGGCAAGTGTACCCTACTGGTGTAACTCGCTCAGCTGGAGGACACTCACACACTTCTTATAGCCATAGGTCGATAAATAGGAAATTGGGTCACCTGATGGTAAGTGATCACCATCGCCTATAAAGTTAAATAATTTCTAAGAAATTGTGGGTTCTTTCCGGACCTTAAAGGAAAGTAGATGAGACTACTTTTTGAGTCACTGACAGTACTATACAAGGTTAGTCGGAAAGGGTGTCTTTGACAACATTTTGTTTTACCGCTAGGCCGTTTGTCGGATGCCGCCTGTCGGAATGTCCCCTAAAAGTGCAATTCTTGAGCTTCGTGAGCTTCATATGAAAACTAGCCCTTCTGTAATATAATGATAGCATCCCGGCTGAGATGACCCATTCTGCAGAAAAAAGTGGCTTTGTTACTTTAATAAACAAACTTAACAAAACTAGATAGGCCCAATTCTTGCTACGTGTACGAACGCTTGTTAATATGTAATCTTGATTTATGTGACAATGACGCGTCAGCCGTCATTCTATAAATATTGACAGACACATATTGAGTGTGTATATACAAACACACCACGCATGCTTGACAAAATGTATTTGTAATCTATTTTCTGCGGTAGAGCAACGGTGTAGACAGTTTCATCAAAAGCAAGAACGGGCTGGCTCGGCCAGGATTTTAGCATTATTGTCTCAAGGAAAAGCGATGTGGAGTGGCAGCTTACTGTTACATTTTGGTACGGTGAGTGAGATATCCGGAGGCTCAAATCACACCTTCCTTTTCCAATCTTTTTATTATCCTTTTTATTTAGGGTCTGCAACGCGTCCATGATTATTCTGGTATTCTGTTCATGGGGGGTGGAGATCGTTTACCATCAGATGAATCACTTGATCGTTTACCGTTCTATTAGAAAAAAACAAATACATCACGCATAAACAGAAAGACATGTACACATACGTTTAAAAATTTATTACATAAAACATCGATTGATAGTCAAATGTCAGTACTTGACTGACTTTACTGACACTTTGGAGAGCACTAACATTTTTAGTATATTTATGAAATATGAGCAGTTAATTTCCTCAGTTAACGCCGCGCCGTCGCGGGACTAAAACTTTTTATATTACAAGTGAACAGCCTAAGACGTAGTCCTCACATACAGAAGAGCAGTGTGACACGTCGTAGACACACTCTGCATCAATAAAAGTATGAATCAATTCGACCGGAATGGTACCACTTTCTCACAGAAGACCGACGTGATTTGGTAGCTATGCAGATGCGTTTCGTACTGTCACTGAGATTGCTGGGGACAAATACTCCCTTCCTCAATCCCCAATTCTTTCTTCAAAGTTAGGTAAAGTACACACGAGTCCGTTTGATTATTGAAGTGAAAACTTCTTTAGCCGCGTTGGGCACTTTTTGGTAGGGGAAAACCTTATGGGTTCGCGTCACCGACATGCTCATGACACGCAGCGGCCGTGTGCTGTGTGTGTTAGACACTATGTTGGAAATTATTATTTGAATGGTTTAATTGTAGAATCATTGTGCAGTACAATAGTGAGTACTAAAAAACTAAATAAACATGCATATAATTGTTGCTCGGAGTGTTAATAGATGTGAAAACCAGATTGATGTTGATAATTTTAATTCAAACATTATGAAATTTAAAAAAATTATAGTAAAAGTTCTAAGTTTTCACTTCTATTGGCAGTCTCTAAAACTAAAACAAACGAGCAAGGTCAGCTAATGTTAAGTGACCTCATCCGGCCATGAATACTCAATACCAGAAGAATCTAGGATGCGATGCCGACCTTTCAGGAAAGGGATGGAGGTACGAAAGGGAATGAGGGATTTGTGCCTCCGCTATCAAAAAAAGATAAATAGAATAATTTATCAGGCAATTTATAGAGACATCGTTCTCGCGGCTCTATGATCCAGTATTCATCCCTAAGGACCTGTTTATATTCGAGTATAATATACGAATCTTATATATCAGCGAGTTACAAGAAATATACGCAGGCTCGTTGTGATTGGTTACTATATTGTAGGAAGATAATCAAAGATAAACTAGATCTCCGTTTTCGTTTTATACAATCTCAATAAACTTCCGTAGCTAAAGGTTTCATATTAATAAACCTTTGTCATCTGTCTGCCCTTTTATGCTTTTATAGCACAGGCCGGTAAATGAGCTAGTGGGTCACTTGATAGTAAGTGATCTACATGGCCCATGAACACATATATTACCCGAAGAAACATGGACACGTTGCCGACCTCAAAGGAAGGGGATATTTTTTTTATCTTCGTCTACCTGCTCTTATCCCACTCGCAATAGGGTGCAACATACATTTTTAACACATGGTCCAGAAAGATTTGGCTTGTAGTTTTCCCAACCAGTCCTTTACCTGACGTCAACTCCTTTGATTTTTTTAATTTATGTTTTCCGAATATCTCACTCAACGTACGAGATGGTAAGTTACTACATTACGTCAGTTTTCTGTGGGATAATGGTAGCAACCCGGTCGAACCGGCCCATTCATGATGTAGGTAAAACTGTCTACAGCGTGACTTTGCCACTCGCATAATTATTACGGTGGATATCCTTACAAATTATAGCAAAAATTAAATTTTTCAGTAAGGTCGTACAGAACTCTCGGTGTGTGAGTCTTCGCTGGTTTTTCCATTCACCTTAATGACGAGACGTGCAGGTTGCTCGGCAGTAGTAACCTGTGCCCCTATCAAGCCAAGCCGTTCATCCTTTAACCAAAAAAAACTATAGCGCAGTTCCATTATACTGTGATTGTCAGAAGAAAAAAAATACAGTACTGCGACCTCCGTCTTTAGCGGCATGTTAATAAAGATTCGGCTGTGGTTGCCATGGCGACGGTCCCGCGGGCCCGCCGCTGGGACCCGGGACCACTCCTCACTTTACCTTAATTAATTCTGTCGAGCGCCGTCTCGGCACGATATTTGGTTTTTTTAAAGGACCCTCGAGAATCTATAGGCACAGGTATCCGGACATAGATTGCTACCGGATACTTCTTAGACAACGTTTCATTAGAGAATTTGTAAGGATTATTGAATATTACATATGAGAATGATATTGAAAATGATTTTAAAAATCAACTACGCATATTATATAGTCATATTCTAAGACTTGTTTTTCTCGCGGCTCCGCCCCCGTGAATATCTTTTCAGGGATAAAAAGTAGCATATGTTCTAATCTAGATCATGGTCTACCTAATTGATAAGCCGTTAAAGAGTGATTGATCAACAAATATCCACTATTTAATTATTAAATTATTAATAAATTCACAAACATTGTAACATCCACATTTATATAATTATTAGTAAGTAGGAAAGTAAGATAGAAACATTTGTAAACATTTTCTTCATCTGAACTATTTCACATTAGATTAGATGTCACTTTTAGCGGGTTCACACGTTTCGATTTTAGTTGATCTGACTTGAATCAACTCTGTGTGGTTTTTGTTGATCAATTCGATTAAGTCTGTTCAGACGGGTCCAATCGTATGCGATCTAGCAGTTAATCAACTAAAATTGAATCGTGTGACCTGCTATTTGTTACTTAAGAAAACAAAGAAACAGGTGCGCAGTGACGTCACAAACAGCCATTTCCAACGCCAAGAGATCATTATTCGTAAAAGGTATACACTTCGAAAGCGCACAAAGGCTCCTTCAACAAAGGTTCGTATGGCGGAGTCCGTGGGGAGCTGTATCTATTTACACATATTGCATTCCGTCAGTAGGCTTACCAGATAAATTGCTAACGACGGACAAAACTGACAAAAAATAAGTTTAACTAAAACTTAGAAATACGACTTTTGAAAGTAGAGGATTTACTGGGGTCAGTACCGTTACCGGTCAACTGGAGTTGCAGCTACTCCAAAAAGACATGCAATTATTCATCCATTACAAAATCTAAATCGGTAATTCATTTAATTTCTGTAATATGATATGGAGATTTAAATTTTTCTCTCGTACTGCGTCATCAGATCTTAACTTAATTTATATGGAATCATCCTTTGTTTTCCAATAGGTAATTGATAACAAAAAGTATTATGAAAATTTGACAATATTTAACGGAAAACTCGTAACATATTTTACAAAATAATAATTTAAAAAAAATATAGAAACCCTTTTATGAAGTCGATTAAACGTAGTTTTCTTGGGCACATATTGTAATACTCTTGTCAATGATTGATGGAGGCACCAATAAATCCCCGATCCCCATTCGTGAAAGGTCGGCAGCGCACTTACTATTCCTCGGGTATCATGAGAGTTTAAGGTGACATCGAAATAAGATAACTAGAACGATAACTCTTATATGAATCTGCCAAAAAATATGGCTCCACTTACTTACACATGCAAAGGTAAATTCACACCATAAAACTCATTCACGCAACAAAAATTAATGAACGTTCAAAATCAACTTTATTTCATAAAAGTTAATTTCTAAATATTAAATTTCTAAATCGAGATACGAATTTCGTGCACCGCACAAAAAATTAGACTTATCAAGTGTCAACTAGAGATCATGAATCAATTTTAATGAATTGATGAAGGAACGAGCTGCACAGACTTTTATAGCCCCGCCCTCTTGCGCTGAGTTTTGGTGGGGTCATTTTTATGCTTGAGTTAAGTTTCTGGTCATCTTATTTCGATGGAGGGTGGTCTTTTTGATTTGCCGCCCTGCTGTAAAAACTCTTCTAAGGAAAAAAATATTTGCCTAATTTTTAAGTGATTAGTAAAATGATTTTTATCTGACCCAGAGAAAATTGCCCCGACGTTTTGAGTATGAGAACTACCCCCGGCCGGTTCATAATCTTGCAAATCCAGGAAAATTAGAATGTATGGCAGCCCTAGAAGGTAGTGCAAAGGCGTGGCAGATAGTACGGGTATTGCGGGTATCGTGGGTATCGTGGGTAGCGCGGGTAGAATTGGTACAGATGAATACATCAAATATTCACGCGGCACACGTCGTGTTGTTTGTGACGCACGTTTGCGCTACATTTTTACATTCTATTTGGGTAGCGGAAGTGCTGAAATTTTTTATTCAAAGCTTTACTAAAAGATACTTATTGTTTTTAGATTTCTTGAGAGGTTACTTTTTTGTAGCACCTGATTCTGCACTTTAAAATGCTATTAAATAGTTTTTAGAGGTTCCCGAGTCTTTTTTTGTCTATAACAATCTATTCAGCATTTTTGTAAGTACTTTATAGAGTTTGTTAAGTATAAAATATTGGATGGTCTAGACTAATGAGAGTTTCTAAATAGGTGTTCATTATGAACAGCTGCTGCAGTGCAGTTAAATAATTACTGGCCATTAAAATCACAGAACCAGTACATATCACAGAATATATCGTCCATTAATCCATTGCCCAGTGTAGTACGCCTCATTGTTCTAGTGGCAGCATACTTAGGCCGAGAAATCGGGTTCAAATCTCAGGGCAGGAAATCATAATTTGTGTTTGATTAATAACACAAGTGTTGTCCAGGGTTAGAATTTGTGCCCGATATAGCGATAGACTCGCAACCATGGGACATAAGTTCAGTGAATCGTAAATACACTTCTGCCCACGCTTTCGGGGGTAGGCGTGAGCTTATGTTTATATAAATAATTCACCTAGCAATGTTATACACGTTATAGGTATAATGAAACGTTCACGTTACCTCGTAGGGAACAACCGATCGATCGAAAACACAAGCCGAGATCACGCTCACTGTATACCTACTGTCACAGTTTAAAAACCAAACAGCCTGTCATCATCTATTGGGCGATTGAAGCGATAGTACTCATCCGAGTAACCAGTTCTATAAGTGATTGGAGGGGGTTGACCGTCCGTCCGACTCATCCGTTTAACAGAAATCCGTTTAAAGCAGAAGTCGGCGAACGAGCTAGTCAGCGGATGGTAACTCTAGCACCCATGACCACCCACAATACCAGAAGAAACAGGATGCGCTACCTACCATAAAGGTAATGAATAGGGATTGGGAAGAGGAGTGGGGGATTTGGGTCTCTTAAAAGTTCACTTACTCACTAATCACCCGGTCGAGCCGGCCCGTTCATACTGTAGACAAACTGTTTAGAGCGTGGCTCTACCTAGAGCCACGCTGTAGGCAGTTTTGTATACAGTTTGGATGGGGCGGCTCGTCCGAGTCGTAAGCACTGTCTTACAGAAAACCGACGTAAAGTAGCGGCTTACTGCTGCATTTCGAATAGTGAGTGAGATATCCGGAGGCCTATATCCTTTAAGGTCAGCAACGCGTTCATGATTTTTTCTGGTATTGTGGGTATACATGGACGGTGGAGATCACTCACCATCATGTGACTTATTTCCTCGTGCCTATGCTAAATAAAATAAATAAACACAAAATAGCGCAGAGTAGATACTCTGTGCCTCAGTAGTACTGTGAGAGAGTGAAACTGCTTCGAGTCTCGACATCTCGAAGTGGCTCTTACTACGGTTTAATATGTCACGGTAATGGCGGTTTCAATTTAGATTATCTCCGTAATAGCGAACACTTTACGAGCACATAAAGGTGCATTTTGATATCGAACCGCACCGAGCCGCTGCACTTTACTTGCACCACGCAGTTACAATTTCAATAGTTCTGTTACTTGGCAACTTTTCTATTGTTATTTTACTGACCAATTTTTGCAGCAAAATTGTAGTTTGTATTATTGTATTTGTTATCTTAACGTATTGCTGCAAAATATTTTCTAGCATTTTCTGCCTTATAATGCGTACGCGGTACAACTGCTGAGGTCTCGGGTTCGAGTCACATTAATATTGGATTTTTCTATGACGAAATGCTTAGTATCAGCCTAGAGTCTGGATTTGTGCCCGGTATGGTGATAGGTTCACCCCTTATCACATCAAGGGGCGAAAATAGGCTCGGCGAAATGTGAGTGTACTTGTTATACCTCTGCCTATCCCTTCGGGACTTAAAGATGTAAGTGCGTATGTAATTACGATATAGTAACGAAATAAATTCGTGAATTCTCTACAATTCCACAGACAGACACACAGGCTGACAGTCAGACGCGGGGGTCAAGCTCATCATACACCTTTTGTTTAACGGATGTTAATACAGGAAATATTATCGTGTTACATAAAACTTGATAACTCATGTGTGGAAGCACCATTAGAAATGTTACATTATAAAGCGGGCGCCATTAGAGAGAGGGATGTAGGATACATTAAGGAATAATACATTTCTCACAAGATGTAAGCAGTTATAATGCTATTATGGTAACTTCGATATAATGAGGCTTTACATATCACAAAAATAACGGAGATAAATATAAAATCGTATTTGAATAAATAAACAATGACGAAAATACCCTGAATATTATTTTAATATAATAATTTTTACGCAATTGATACGCAATTTGCATGATCTGTTATTTTTGCATAAGTTGATCAATGGGCCTATTGATGCACCAAATTTGCTTACTTATCTTTGTTTGGTGGTACCAAGGAGAATGCCCAGATTTCCCCTAGAATATACCTTCAGAAAGACCCCATATAGGTCGAAAATATCATCTCCCATAAATCGAGCCATAGGAACGTATAACAATAATAATGACAATGACATTTTCCGATCGCCCGTGGTAACTTTTAAGTGCCTATATTTAAAGTCCATGGGAGATAAAAAGTTATGTTCTTAATTCTCTAGTCGTGTTTACTTCTCTGTTGTGTTTGTTTGTTTATAGTAATAATAATTTAATCTAATTTCATAAATTTAATGTTTCATATATTTTATCATAGTTATCATTTTAGTTTATAATTTTTATCAAAATGTCGTTTATTAAATTCTATCACCATATATGTCAATAACGCTATTGATTTTAAATATAATTTAATTTCATTGAATTTTTATATCCATGTAAGACTCGAGATGGTTGAATGCACCTGTAATGGCAGTGCACATTGTCCATTGCATTATAATATCTTTTTCAAATGTATTGTGTAACTGTCGATGGTGTGTCAAATTAAATAAATAAATAATAATATATGAACTTTCATAGATCAAGTTGGAGATATTCTCCAGAAAGGCCAGGTCAGGAGTACCCTAAACCGACGTGCATGTATGAAAAATTTAATGAGGGTGAATGAGGCCAAAGAGGTATGCAAGGATCGAAGCAAGTGGAAATCCGTTGTCTCTGCCTACCCCTATGGGAAACAGGCGTGAGTCAATGTATGTATGTAATAATAATATGACTAGCCCTGTATTATATACGTCTCAATGCTAGTCACGAGCACCCTCTACTGAATGAGAGGGGTTAAGCCTTAGTCCACCACGCTGGCCTAATGCGGGTTGGCAGACTTCACATATCTTCGAAATTCTTAAGGAGAACTTCTCAGATATACAAGTTTCCTCACGGTGTTTCCTTCACCGTTAAAGCAAGTCTTAATTAACAATTTATATACACGTAATTTAGAAAAGTCAAAGGTGTATGCTTTTGGGGCTGGTTTCGAACCTGCGACTTTCATCTCGACAGGACTGTCGAGACATACCACTCCCCGCTGAGTTATTACTGCTTCTTTAAACGCAAACAAATTATTTTATGTAAAAAAATCCATGATCACTACAAATATTTCAAATAAAAATCTTTATTAATCATATAGGCATATTAAATACAAAAATAATCACTAAAAGACTATATCAAATAGTAAACCATAAGCATGCAAATGACGATATAACGACGAAGATGTAACTAATAAAGTGTGATATTAAAAGACTAGAGAAAGAAAGAAGGGGATCGTAGTCTGGCTTAATGACGAGACGGGAGATGACAATCAGAAGAAGGGCACGGAGGGGGAGGGAGATCGAACTTATCGAAAGAAGCTGAACGATTTAGATTGGTATCAGCTTCCCAGGAAATGAATGATGTAGATATGTCATAGATGAAATATAAGTTAATCATACGAGTACATTGTTATTGTCAAAACCACGGTGAGTAAGCAGAACAGTAAAGCTTATCGCACACGGGACGTTGTATGTATAAACACGCGTGTCGTAAAGTACTGCGTGCGGGGCCTTAGGCCGAGTGCAGGGAACATAGCGAGCATTGTACTTGTAAATAATAACATTTTGAAGAATACCACATTAGTATTTACTATATATTTTTTTATGGTATAGGCTGGCAAACGTGCAAGTGAGTCACCTGATGGTAAGTGATCTCCACTGCCCATGAACACCCACTATACCAGAAAAATCATGGGGCCTTATCACTCTTAACGGAATGACATGGAGACTTGGAAGGGCAAGAGAAATTTGGGCTTTCAGAAATCTCACTCACCATTTCGCATCATCAAGATCACTTTACTTCAACTTTCTGTGTCACTGTACTGACAAGTAACAACCGGGAGGAGGCGACCCATGGCCCATACACATTGTAATTAAAACTGTCTGTCCTAGTGGGGTTGCAGTTTAGCACATGTTACAGAAACATTTAACGTGTAGCTTTTACCACTGGTCGTCTGTCTGACGTTAACTCTCTGGGGAGGAAACAATCAGACCTGAAACATATATTTGTGGATCGCACAAACATTGTTCTATTCACTTCTTGAAGGACATACACATTAGTGCAATTCTACTTTTATGTATTTTAGTTTCTTAGCATATAAGTTATGTGTAAGATCCAGAAGGCCTATTCTTGTAATTTTAAATGTTCAAAATATCATTCCAGTCTAGTCTCAGCGTCAAGAAAGTTGCAAATGGCATTCTCTTAAACCAATAATCAACGTCAAATGCACCTAGCATTAGCAGTAGCATTATACTAATATATAGAATATATATAGTATGCCATTTGCAACTTTCTTGACGCTGAGACTAGATCGGAATGATATTTAGAACATTTAAAATTACGAGAATTGGCCTCCAGTTTAGTGAATCTAAAAAAAACATTTGTCTTGGTACGGGAATCAATACCGCGGCTACTCGCCCATTGCGCAACGGAAGCTGATGATACTGTGATAAAATATATAAATTAAGCTTATGAGTCTCTTCTGCAGCCCGATATTTTCTCTTCACTGAGCACTGAGCCTAAGTAGCAGTGTCTACTCACCGACCGCGTAACATCTTTATTTTTATACCGATCGCATTACGATTACGGCAGGACGTTCGTCTCACACGGTTTACTATTATTGTCGTACTTTATTTGTTTACTGAACAATAACCGTGGGTGAATGAGGAAAATATCACCATGTTATGGCTTGTCATGTATATTGTTTTATAATAAAATACTATATTTTATCTGTCACATCAAATATACGACGTTGTTTCGCTCATTCTCAGAATATTGTCAATCTATTTTCTGTCATCGATGTTATATTTATTCATAGGAATATGGTAATAAAAATAGAGTGTGTAAACAAATTATAAAGTAAAATGCAATTATCCGTTAGTCATTTTGTTGCCAGCAAACTAGCAAATGGGTCACCTGATGGTAAATGCCACCGCCAATAAAGATCAACAATACCAAAAGAATCAAAAGGGATTGAGAATAGGAGGGTAATTTGGGCCTCCAGATATCTCACTCATCGTGCGGAATGCAGCATTAATCTGCTACTTTACGTCGGTTTTCTGTGAGACAGTGGTAACAACCTGAACGAGCCGGCCCATTCATGCTGTAGGCAAAACTATCTGCAGCGTGGCTCTACCACTCTTTCTGTAACATAGTGGTAATAAATAACCCGGTCCAGTCAGCCCGTTTATGCTATAGACAAAAGCGTGCGTGGTTCTACCACTTAATGGGCTCTTAAGAGGTTAATAGCATAGGCCGGTAAACGAGCAAGTGGGTCACGTAATGCTATGCAATATCCACCGCCCATGTACGCCCACAATACCAAAAGAAATATGGGCGCGTTGCCGACCTTAAAGGACACGGATAATTAAGGGATTGCGAAGGGGAAGGGGATTTGGGCCTCCGGATATCTCACTCACCGTACGAAACGCAGCAGCAAGCTGCTACTTTACGTCGATTTTCTGTGAGACAATGGTAACGATCCGGACGAGCCGGTCCATTCATGCCGTAGACAAAAGTGTCTACAGCTTGGCTCGGCTCAACGACCGTTGAGTGGTAACACAAATGAGCCACGCTGTTCCTACATATACCTATAAGTCATTATTTTGAGAGATATACATATGTCCAAAATAGTGAAAAATATAGCCCACCCTCTAATTTTATAGTAGGTACGGGCTAAAAAATTCCAAACATAACAATAAAAGTAAAAAACAGTTCAGTACAGGTTCGATACCCGACCCGGGGATCGAACCCGAGACCTCAGCGTTGGCCTCAATCGTAACGCATACGCATTACAACTGCGCCACCGAGGCCGTGATAAATATCATCATCAAAATATAATATTTAATTAAATTTTAGTAAAAGTAGATAATATCTAAAACTTAACGAACCATTATTAAGTAAGATTTTATATAAATGAACGCTCGTACTCTTGTCTCTGGTGCGGTAGATTTGGCAATCATTGATAGTGCCGCTCTACCGCTCTTTACGTTAACTCAATCCCGACCACACTATTTTAATCGAATTGAAAGCGTTCATTTTATTTTAGAACTTTCTCGTATAGTAAAGGAATCGTTGGAAATTATTTTATTTTATTTGCAGTCACAGTACAATGTTAGTGACTAACATTATGCAAACAATTTTTTTATTATCTTGAGTGACGAAACAGGCTGGCCGCTCGCTTGATGATAAGCGCCAGGCCTGCCCAAAAACAGAACCATGATTAAACAGAACTTTAAATTACAAAGCACTGCATGGCATTGGACAGCTTGGCGGCAGAAATAGACAAAGCAGTGGCGGCCTCTCGCATACGAGGAGCCAACCTTGTCGCATTGATGTTAGCATTCAATTATGCATAGTATCGACATCATCATCGTCATCATGGGCTTCTTCAGGTACGGTTAGAGGTACGCGACAAATGTCTGTGTACGCAGATACAAAAGCGAAGTTATATTATGTTACAGTTAAACAAGACATGATAGCGCGAGCCGAGTCACGGACAGAGCGCAATCTGAAGGCCAATTCTCGTAATATTAAATGTTCAAAATATCATTCCGATCTAGTCTCAGCGTCAAGAAAGTTGCAAATGGCATTCTATTAAACCAATAATCAACGTTAAATGCACCTAGCATTAGCAGTAGCATTATACCGTTTTGGCTTCTGTTAACTTTTATTCTACATTCAATCTCATTACAATCTATGTTCACATTTGACGTTGATTATTGGTTTAAGAGAATGCCATTTGCAACTTTCTTAACGCTGAGACCAGATCGGAATGATATTTTGAACATTTAAAATTACGAGAATTGGTCTCCTGCTTGTCAAAACTTCGGTACTAACTTCTGGAAACACGCCGACACGAGCACGCGCCGTTTAACTGGACCTTTATGCATATTAAGCAGCGCGGTGTGTGTATGCAGTTAAGGTTATAGCAAGATCACTCAGGGCGAATCGATTTTCGATAAAAATATATTAAGGCTGCTAATGTATAATATTTTTTATTACAGCTGCATAGAGCACGAGAAAAATATCGCTGTGCTCATGTTGAATTGAAATTGATTAATAATTATGACCGTCGACGGCGAATAAGTGTAGCCCCACGCGAGAGCAGTATTCAACAAATGTAATTATTATTAGCTTTTACTGTTTATTGATCAATTATTGATACCAGCGACTCAATATTAATTAATTTAATTTTTTACTTCATTTTTTGTCTTTTTTATTTTAATTTTACTGTAATAATTATTCAAAATCAGTGCATAAATGCCGAAGTTGTAGTTTTCGCGCTTTTTTTTTATTGCATAGGCCGGCAAACGAGCAAGTGGGTCACCTGATGGTAAGTGATCTCCACCGCCCATGTACGCCCACAATACCAAAAGAGTCATGAGCGCGTTGCTGACCTTAAAGGAAAGGGATAATTAAGGGATTGGGAAGGGAAGGGAGATTTGGGCCTCCGGATATCTCACTCACCGTACGAAACGCAGCAGCAAGCTGCTACTTTACGTCGGTTTTCTGTGAGACAGTGGTAACGACCTGGACGAGCCGGCCCATTCATACTGTAGACAAAATTGTCTACAGCGTGGCTCTACCACTCGTGAATCGTGTTTAGAGGTTTCTTATTGAATACAAATAAGAGATAAATAAATAATGAATACACCCAACAGTCACACACATAGTCCTGACCCCACACTAGGTTAACCTGTATCGTGGGAATCAGGAACTACGAGGGACTTGCGATCCCACAACACCCAGAACTGAAACAAATATTTGTGGATCACACAAATATTTGTCTCGGTGCGGGAATCGAACCCACGGCCTCTCGCTTCGCAGCCGACTACTCGCTCGCTACGCTACGGAGGCTGACATACGTATGAAGCTAATAAAAGAGTATGAAAAAGCATTTGCTTCTCGATACATTTTGTCGCAAGATACTTTGTACCGCAAATACACGGCGTGGAACAAATAGTGTACAGTGTTTGCTGTGCACTTGTTGTATGCTGGTCTCGTGTGTGGTCTGCCTGTAAGGCGTAATTCGTTGATAAATCTTAAGATTTCTACAGATGAATAATGTAACAGATGGTCCTTTATAGCAAAGAATAAAACATTATTTTACTCAAAACGGAGTCAGAATACATCAAAATTATTACACTAATGACTGACAATTATGAATTTGTTTTATGCTATTAAAGTGTAATTTAGATGTTAATTAATTCAAAGCATATAATATGCAACGCTCTTGATATAAATATTATAATTTACTACAAATATCTAGGCTTATAGTAAACTGAAGTTATTAATACTTTTCTACAACTATAAAGGCACGTTTTGAGGTATTATTGACAACGACCAGTAGCCAGTATCAAGTTTTATAAACCCGATGAGGAGCGTTACATGCTTGTTATGTAAATTTGACATTAGCTTTAATGCTATTCAGTGCTGATTTCGCGAAGTTGACGTAACGCGGTCGCGTTACGTGTTTATACGGTCATGTGGAATAAGGGCCCTAATTTAATTAAGTTAAAGTAATGTGAACGCGTTATAAGTTTGAGCGGTAGTAGAGAATAAGGCCCCCGGTGTCCATTCGTCTTGTAACGAGTCCATATTGGGCTTTCATCATTAAAGTGTAGCAAATATATATATTGGCTCTGAGGGCCAATTCTGCTATTTTAACTGACACTGCGAATGAATTTTAACCGAACTGAGATTACATTTTGAATTAATTAAAAATATGGCATTCTGCTCCTTTAAAAATTTGATATCATCTCAGTTAAATTGCATATAAACTGTCAATTCGATCAACTTTCAATGTCTTTCTTTTGTTGAAAATATGGCTTCGCATTATTATGCATTTCGCCAATGACAAGTATTTTACCGAATTTTACGTATCAGCTGCCATAGACTAAATTCTAGAAATTAAAAATGACCTAAGCGACAAAATCAATGTTACCAACTCACAATAAAATACCCACAATATGACTAATTTCAGTGATTAAAAAATTACGTAACTGGAGGTTATGATTTTTTAATTAATTGATTTGACTAATTCCATGTATTTTATTTATTTCATTAATTTATCTATTCCATGGCATAACTGAAGGAAAACGGCACAACAGCACCACTCAGGCAGTCCTTTCCGGAAATAACCACAATCGCGATTATTTTATTGAAATTTGAAATTCTACCGAATTGCGGTTTTTTTATTTTGCAACACTGCTGAGGACATATCTATACTAAATAAAAATTGTGCGAGAGTTTTGGCGGGAATTTTGACAGTGCGATTGCTCTCATAATTTAATCTACACTAATATTCTAGAGAGGAAAGATTTTTTTGTATTTTTGTATGTAACAAATAAACTTAAAAACTACTGGGCCGATTTCAAAAATAATTTGGCCGTTAGAAAGCTACATTATCACTGAGTAACATAGGCTGTAAACTCATTTCTAATACTTTACTGGAATAACGAGCACACAAAGTCGCACAATTTTGACTACTTTTAGTTGCTTGCAGTAAAAGAGAATAAAGTTAACTGAATTTGTCTGCAGTTAACTCACAGTCACTTCACCTCAGTGTTGCCAAGTCAGATTTTTGAAAATACCGTGTTGTCCACATTAAAATACGGCATTTGCGTCAAAAATACAGTGCTTGATGGGAAAAAATACAGTCTATTTTACAGTGCAATAAAATGTCATACAAAAAAGGAAATAATTAAATTATTAAATAAAATATAAATTTATTTTAAACTTTATATCCTAAACTAACTTAACATTTTATTTGTATATATCGATCGCTGCAGAAATGGATGGCTGCGATGATGATGATATCGGTTTATTTTTTTTAATGTGTTTAATCAAAGAGTTTTGTGTATACTACTAGACAAGCTGCGCGGTACATAGAAATAGTAGTATAGTAAATTAGTTGTATTACTAAGTTGCAGTCAATTGACCGTAACTCAATATTATCATCTCGCTTACTCTCAACTAGAACCCCTATTGCGCTCCCTGTTTGTGAACTGTCAAACTCCCGCGTTATGTGACGCAGTTTTACTTCTAAATAACCTGTCTAGTAGTATACAATAATAATACGAAATTTTTACTGTAAAAAAATACTGTTTCTCCATATAAGGTATTTATAAAAATACCGTGTCCAGTAGATGGCATGAAAATACGGCAGATCTGCTGTAATTACAGTGCACTTGGCAACACTGCTTCACCTTCAGTCACATTTCGTTCTCAATATTTTGACGTTTGTCTGTAGACGAAATGCATTTTATATAGTTTTAAGTGTCTCACAATGGACACTGGCGAAATCACCAATCTACGGTGGAGCCAAACACAATTAAAAGAAGACGAAGATAGTTAAGTGTCAAAATTGTTACCAGAATGCCGTTTTGGTTCAGTCAACTTGTATTCTACTTTCGATATCATTGCGTTCTAAGTTCTTGAATATTGGTTTAGCAGAATACCATTTGCAACTTTCTTGTCGCTGAGATTAGATCGGAATGATATTTTGAACAATTAAAATTACGAGAATTGGCCCTCTGTTTGTTGTTTATAGAGCGCTGTGCTAGCGCCTGCCCCGGGCAGGGTCATTACTTTGTCTTGTTTTAAATACTAACATTGTCATCAATAAAATAATTACGTTGTGATTTTTAACAATACAAATTACAAAATATATAATAACAATAATTATTCAATATTACTGCCTGCCTCGGTGGCGTAGTTGTAATACGTACGCAATACGACTCTTTGCTGAGGTGTCGGGTTTGATCCCCGGGTCGGGTAAAGTGATATTGAGTTTTTCTATCATGAAATAGTATCAACCCGGAGTCTGGAATTGTGTCCGATATGGCGATAGGCTCGAAAAATATATTGTCGAATCGTGGGTGTACCAGTTAATACCCCGGTGTTACTCGTTTGCGGATACAGGCGTGAGCTTATATTCATTATGCCATCTGATTTATGCTGGTTCCCCATAGTAATATAAGCGTATCGCCTAATTAATGTGTTAATCGAACACACATCAGTACAATTACCCGCTGAATGAGTGATTGAATTAATTTCGTGTTTAATCGATAATTAATAATCAGTTTCTTTGCAAATGGTGTTGTATTGTAGCCCATTATTACACATGTTTCACTGCTGGGCACAGGCCTCCTCTACTGAATGAGAGGGGTTAGGCCTTAGTCCACCACGCTGGCCTAATGCGGGTTGGTAGACTTTAAATACCTTCGAAATTCTTATGAAGAACTTCTCAGTTATGCAGGGTTCCTCACGATGTTTTCCTCATCATTAAAGCTAGCGGTAATTAACAATTAATACACACATCACTTAGAAAACATAACTACCTCGGTGGCGCAGTTCTAATACGTACGCGTTACGATTGGGGTCAACGCTGAGGTTTCGGGTTCGATCCCTGGGTCGGGTAAAGTGATATTGGGTTTTTCTATTACGAAAAGCTCACTATCAGCCCGGAGTCTGGAATTTGTGTCCGGTATGGCGATAGGCTCGCCCCCTATCACATAAGGAACGGAAATACGCTCGGCGAAATGTGGGTGTACTGGTTACACCTCTGCATACCCCTTCGGGGATTACAGGCGTGAGTGCGTAACAAACAAATAGTTTTTTTTTCTTATAAAGTATACTTCTTATACGTCCAAGAATATGTGTACAAAGTTTCATGATGATCGGTTGAGTAATTTTCGCGTGAAAGCGTAACAAACAAACTTACATTCACATTTATAATATTAGTATGATTACAGAAACATTCCTCTTGAAGTTTTTACGACCGGCCTCCTGACTGACGACAATCCCTCAGGGGAGAAACCACCCAGACCCGGAACATAAATTTGTGGAGAACACAAACATTTGTCTCGGTGCGGAAATCGAACCCGCGGCCTCTCGTTTCACAGCCCGCTACTCGCCCCTTGCGCCACGGAGACTGACAAAATTAATTAAATATCCTATTAGTAACGTAATGATAAGCAATAAATACATACCTACACAATATTCATTTAAATATAAGTTATAATATTAATCTTATAATAGGAAAACATTTAAAATATTGTTGCTTACAACACTATTCAAAAACAAAACTTAAGTGAACTCTTTACTAAGTGTACATTTGTATATTTTTAAGTAATAGGTTCGTTTTTAGTTAGCGCTAACAATGGACCAAAAACGTATACAGAATACGTGCAATGAGATGCAATAGTAATGTTCGACCAAGTTCATATAATTCATCATACCAATGTATCCTATTATTTTTAACTTATAGTTCATTAATGATATTCTTCTTCTTCACTGACCGTACTATCAATATTAAGGCAACACACTACATAAGTTCCATTCTCTCAATGAACCTCGCAGCCTAATATGCCTTTATGGTACATTTACTTTTAATTTCCTCCCTACAAACAAGTGGGCACGTTACTGTCTCTGATTAAGTACATGGCTAGATTCCGCGTTCTTCGTTCCATGGTTTAAATCTCTGACTACAGATAGATACAGACACACGCACACAGACACATACATAGGGGTAAAACTTATAGCAACCCTCTTTTTTGTCGGCAGTCACATACTTGTTCTGTTTGCCGGGCTTTTATATAAAGCGATATAAAGCGACTGCATTATATAAAGTGGAAGAGCTACGCTGTAGATAGATTTATCTACAGCACAAAGCAAACTGCTCGAAAGGAAATAGAACTATTTCACAGAACACCGACGTGTAGTGGCAACTTGCTGTTGTATTACGTGCGATAAGTGAGATTACCGGACGATCAAAAAAACAAGTGAAGTAAACTAATCGTTAAAAACCTTTGACTTCAATTAGAAAACCATAGGTAATTTGTAAACAGTTGAACAGATGTTCTGCAAATAAAGCCAAGAACCATCTCGATTAAACCAGCTTTTAAATATAATTAAAAGAATTAATTAATTAATTATTTTTTTATTTTGATTGATGTACAGAAAAACTTAAATTAGTTTATGTCACATCTCTTGTACAAATGATTGTTAACTGTTTTTACTATTAAATAAATAAAAAAATATATATTAAAAAACTAGTAACGAATCGTTCCACACACAGACAAAAGTTTAACATACAACTTTTATTATGGGGGATTAAAAATAGCGCGGTTGCAGTTCCTAGTACCTAATAGCTAATGTCTTTTTTATATTTTTTATTATTTCTCTATTATTATCTCCAATTGTTCATCTAGGAATATTGCACTATAGTAGAAGTACCATTATTCTACATGCAATTAAAATATTTCCATATCTATATGAGATAAATCGCGAGTGACGGTTAATTAAAATTAAACCAATACATACCTCTCGATGTATTCGTTTTATTGGTTAATTGAGTCGGGCACAGTCACGTGTATTTTTTTTTCTCATTAGCATAGGCTGGCAAACGAGCAAGTGGGTGACGTGATGGTAAATGATCTCCACCGCCCATGTATGTCCACAAGACCAAAAGAATCATGAGCGCGTAGCCGACCTTAACGGAAAAAGGCAATTAAGGGGTTGGGAAGGGGAGAGGATTTGGGCCCTCGGATATCTCACTCACCGTACGTCGCAGCAGGAAGCTGCGCTGGTTTACTGTGAGACAGTGGTAAAGACCCGAACGAGCCGGTCCATTCATGCTGCAGACAAAACAGTCAACAGCATGGCTCTACCACTCTCTATTATATACATATATACCAAATTACCTCATTTACGCCACTGTACTACACTATCTTTTCATTCATTTTCGTATATTTCATATTATAATTTTTACGTCAGACTGTACTGTTGATATATTAAAGAAGTCGGCGAATGGCCTGAATGTAATTAATATGTCGCGACTCGCGCGGTGGAATTATATAAGCTTCTACGTACAGCCATCGCGGTGGCGAAAGAGACGCGGGGTGCACGGGGGATTCTAGGGTTACCAACTTCTACATAAATGCGGTATACAGGAGGAAGAAAATAAAGGGTATTTAGAAGAATAAAAAAGGGAATATTTTTATGCTGGCATAACAAAGTGACTACATTGCGATCGTCGACTCGTTTTGTCGTGAAAAGCCGGTTTTATCTGGTTATTTCTATATGTCTATAGAAGCTAACATGCCGACTTTGTATCCACACTTTGAGAAATTGCTGTCTCGATAGGTACCTATCGTACTATCTCTTTATCTATTTTCACTTTCTGTATATCGCTGTATGTCATTACGGTACAAACGCGAAACTAGTTGTCATCTACAAAGTTTTCTCTCTCGCGCGCGAACTATTTTGTAGGCTTTTGTTAGGCGATCTGATGGTAAGTACAGTGTATTCCAAATATATTGGTGACCGTGGAGAAACATTGCATCTCCCGACGATCACCAGAATTAAACCGGCCTGACGTACTAATGTCAGGCCGCCGCTCTGTCCCTCTACTCAGTAGAGTAAACACTGGCTGACCTTGTAACCAAGGTGTGTAAAAAGTCTGCTGTCCAAAGGTATTAAAGCCAAGGAAAATGAGTACTCCATATTCCAGAACGTCCGAGACATTTATTTAATATAATTTGTGCATAGTCATTATAACATGGTAACTAAACCATATCGCGATGCAATTATTGGCTAGCGCCATCTAGCAATACAATACTACAACAACTTAAATATAATTCCTTAGCGGATTGAACATCTACCAACTCGTATGAGGCCGGTAACATGGCGACTAAGGTTTAGCCTCCCTCATTAACAAAGGAGGTCCGTGCCCAGCAGATGGAGAGTATATTATAGGGCTTATAAAATAATAATATATTTTTAATGATGTTCAAAAAGTAGATACTATTTAGACTTTTAGATTCTTGATTTATTTGTTTTAACAGCATAGTCGATTGACAGCCCTAGGTTATCCCTCGGGCATGTAGACATGATTTATGCGACGCGATCACATTTTTTGTTTTCTCCGCACGTTCGCTCGTGTTTTTATTTAATAATGAAAATTGGTTTTCATTTACAATAAGGGTTGTGTATTGACACGCGCATGTTCTGGTTCAGTACTAAATATCAGTTTATGTATAATTTAAAGGCACATCAGTGGTGTACACTTATAATATTCCTTAAATGTAATTGTTGTAATTTTCTCTCAGTCCTTACAATAGGATATGCGGCAAAATTTTAAACATTTATTTTTACATCATTAAAAGCCTGAAAATATGTCTAGATTTTGGAATTCACTGTAAATCTATTACTAATAGGTGGTAGGTCCCTCGTATGCGAGGGGTCGTCTGGTTTGGTACCACCGCTTTGTACATATCTTCCGCCAAGCAGCAGTATGTAAGCACTGTTGCGTGGAACAAGGAATAATAATTGAGATTTATAACTACAAGCTGCTGTAGACGATTGCATCATTCATTAATTTGTTTGAATCTATTTCCATGCCAAGTTGTAATGAATAAAT
Organism: Mimas tiliae; assembly: GCA_905332985.1. Taxonomy (NCBI): domain Eukaryota; kingdom Metazoa; phylum Arthropoda; class Insecta; order Lepidoptera; family Sphingidae; genus Mimas; species Mimas tiliae. The sequence continues at coordinate 15,431,579 of HG995256.1, forward strand.
TGCGTTATCTTATTTATTGTATTTTTTTTATTGTGTATTGAGATAAATATGTTAATAATGTCAACTAAGTTTTATATCATTACTTTACATTGATCAGCTCTTGGCGAAGTCTAGGATGCTAGGTTTTATTTAAATAAATAAATAAATACATCCAACAGTCACACACATAGTCCTGACCCTACACTAGGATAACCTGTATCGTGAGTATCAGGAACTACGTCTAGTCCCACAACACCCAGACCCGAAACAAATATTTGTGGATCACACAAACATTTGTCACGGTGTGCGAATCGAACCCATAGCCTCTCGCTTCGCAGTCGGCTACTCGTCCACTGTCCGGCTGTCAATGTCATGGAAGCTAGCTGTGTTCGCGGCTTGGAGCATTTTTAAAGGTGTTTGGTCTAAGATATGCTAGTTGAATGGGCGTTTAAAATTCCACTAGTGAATAGGTGTTAATACTTAACCAAATACGACGGTGACAAGCCCGAAATGCCTTTGCCCATCTTTGAGGAAGAGGAGGTTTTTAAACCTGCACCAAATTAACAGAATATACGATATTATGCAATAGCTGTTACTTTCCAGCGGTTTCTGTGACACAGTGGCACTGCCCCAGTCGTCAAAACAATTCTACAGGCCGACTTTTAACATTATAAATAACTTAACATTGATTATAACAACGAGTTAAATCACGTATGGTTAAATTAATATTAATTTTATTACTAGCACGCAACCGTTGGTGGTCAGTTAACGTTAATTAATATAGGATGCGCATTTACTGCGAATTAATGAAAACATTTTATTTCGATTCACGAGTGACAGTTATGAACGGATATAATTGAATTATTATAATTATGGATTGATTGATTACTATTTATAATTTTGCTGTTTAATAATAGTTAATTTAATTACATATGAATTATACCTTGACTTGAATTATACCTTTGACCTATTATTTATATCTTCTGTTTTTAACGTTGAAAAACTGTTCTGAAAATGTAGTCTCAATGCGATTTTGACTGTAATCTGAGCCCAGTGACGGGGATTAAAAAAGGTGATTTTGTAAGCCTTACAAATATGTAGGTAATGAGCATATATACATACGTACTCACGCCTGTGATCCCCGGAGGGGTAGGCTGAGGTGTAAACCAGTAGGTACACCCACATTTCGCCGAGCGTATCTCCGTCCCACGATGTGATAGGGGGCGAGCCTATCGCCATTCCGAAGGCACTAATTCCAGACTCCGGGCTGATTCTGAGCATTTCGTAATAAAAAACCCGATACCACTTTACCCGACCCGGGGTTCGAACCCGAGACCTCAGCGTTAGCCTCAATCGTAACGCGTACGCATTACAACTGCGCCACCGAGGCAATCAAGGATGCTATTAATGACATGTATATACCCAGATTCATGCTCTTTTGACATCTTAAACCCCGACTGGGAGTACTAACTTAATATTTGGGGTTCACTCATCACTATCACGTCGTACTGCGGAAACCGACCCTATAATCCCACTATAAACTTTGCATGCACATAAAACTACAGTTGTCACGTTACACCCGCAACCCATATCTACACCCAGACCTCAATGAATGTCGGTAATATGTCGGTCAAACTTGTGCGTCATGCGATCCATTGACAATATGACAATGTACCTTTACTTAAATTGCGTACATTATGGTTATGGTAAATGTCAGTGATTTAAGGAAGTGTAACGTCTATGAAACGTTAACGTAACGTCTCTGTACATTTTTTATTTTTTTATAGCATAGGCTGGCAAACGAGCAAGTGGGTCACCGGATGGTAAGTGATCTACACCGCCTATGTACGCGCACAATACACAAAAAAAATGGGCATGTTGCCGAAATAAAAGGTATAATTAAGGGATTGGGAAGGGGAGGGGGATTTGGACCTCCTGATATCTCACTCACCGTTCGAAACGCAGCAGCAAGCTGCTACTTTACGTCGGTTTTCTGTGAGACAGTGGTAACGACCCGGACGAGCCGGCCCATTCATGCTGTAGACAAAAGTGTCTACAGCGTGACTCTACCACTCATAAATCAATGTACATATAAAGACCAAGACAAGAGACCGCGACACACGACGACAGAGACACGTTCGCTACTTATGAAATTGTATAGAAATTGTATATGACTTACTGACTAAGTTCGCTTCATTTGAAAGCAATTGATGTTATCGGCAAATTACTTTTCAATTAAGAGCGATGATATTACGTCGGCAAACGTCTGGACTAATGGCCGTTCCCAATATTCTATCTATCGACAGATTTGCTTACTGGCAGTAAAATTTTGACACTTTTTGTATGGAAGATCTGTCAAAACAATACGGATAGTAAGCAAATGTGTCGATAGACAGAATATTGGGAACGGCCATAAGTCTAAATACCTATGATGATAATGATGTCTGATGTCGACAAAACACATCAGTAATGTGTAGCCTATAAAGGCGCAGTCACCATATGACAGTCGTGCATAATGTGCGGATTTATTGCGGTGATCGGAGTGAAATATATGTAGACGGGAACGGCGGGAAGCGGAAGGAAACGGCGAGAAACCGCGGTGGGAACGTAAACACGTTTATTACCTGCTCAGAGACTCGAGCGGTGATGTAGCTTTAATGTTTACACTGAACAGTCTGCAGACTGCCAAATAGGCTGTGTTTTGTCTTTGTTACAAAACATATTCATTTGACTACAGTTGTGCAGTAGCACTGCATATGTAAACACGGAGTGTAACTTTTTATTAGTAAAACCGTACCTAATTCCGAGCTTTCATTTATCCGATAATATTACCATGTGCTAGCCTTTTGACCACAGTTTCGCTTGCGTGAGTAGATTTGATGGTACTCTAGGGGAATGTGCCCTATACAATAAATAAGTACACCGAATATTAGCTTCCATAAAATATAATTCCCGGCGCGAGAATATATTTAAAACACAAAAAAAGTTTCATCATAAGCGTCCAGTAGTATTTGCATGATGATCGAAAAAATTTAGTTACAATTTTATTATTAGGGTTTTTTTATAGCGACAGTCGGCAAACGAGCCAGTAGATTAACTGATGGTAAGTAATCTTCACCGCCCGTCAACACCCAAAATCCAGTGGTAAAGTAAGCCCACTGAGTTTGTTTCGCCGAGTCTTCTCAGGCTGGGTCGTTTTGGATCCGGTGGTAGTTTTAAAACACGTGCCGTTTCGGAAATGCCTATGGCCCATATCGACCTCAAAAAAAAGAAAAATAAGTAAAATAATAATAATACTTAACAATTCTGGACTATTACATAATAAAAATATTGTAAAATGTATAGTTGCCGAGTGTTTATTTATAGTTGATGATGCTACTATGTATGTTATGTATACATTAGTTGATATGATTTTTGTACATAAGTTTCTTTGTTTTGTACTTTCTTGTCATAAGCGCTATTTTAATTGCTTACATGATTAATAAAACTATTTCTTTTCATTTCATAATACCAGAAAAATCAGGGTACGTTAACAAAGAGATAATTATGGTATTGGAAAGTAGGGGAGGGATTTGGACCTCACCGTACAAAACGCAACGGAAAGCTGCATCGATCACATCGATTTTCTGTGAAACAGTGGTCCCTACCCGGTCGAGGACCATTCATGTTGTAGACAAACAAAATTGTCCACAGTATAGCTCTACCAATAGTATAGAAATCGATGAATGTGCATATTGTGTGTAACGTAATCAGCTATCACCTGCGGTATTTCCATACCGATACGACTTAGTAGTATTGGATTAATTAGCATTCGCATTCATTTTTAGCATGTGAAGTGTCATTTAGCATTTAGCAAATTTAATACAGTTGCTAAATTATGTGAATTATGAATTCATTCGTCGCGTATTAATTCGTGTATTAGCGCGTCTGCACTTACGAACTATCAAGAACTACTAGCCTAGTAGCTACTGCCTACTCTTTCCTCAAAAGGCGGTAAGCATCGACAATTCCTCTGGTATTGATGGTGTCCATGGGCAGCGGTGATCACTTACTATCAGGCAACACGCTTGCTCCGTTGCGCCCTCATTCATAAAAAAGTCCTCCAATAAACGCCCATTCACAAAAGTAAAGATTCATGTACATTGAAGTACACACATTTTTCTAAACTACTACTCATCAAAGAATTTCCTTTTGAAGACTATTCTTACGCTTATATGTAAGACACAAAGCTCGGCGCGTTGTTTACCCCTCATTCAGGCAGAGTCGGTGTCAGGCACGCAGTGAGAGGCGCGACGTCCACGACTTCATTCGACGCACACAAAGACTCGTGCGTGGCACGTGACGCTACACGAGACGTGTTCATCCAACGATGTGAGATATGACGCGGGAGGCAACATGGGCGGCGGGAGGATGTGGGCCTGGCCCCCCCTCGCTGCTATAAAAATGTTTTTCCTGTCCAATTGCTTTCGATTTTGTGTCTTAATCTTGTGTACAGGTTTATTTTTTGAAATATTTTTCGTGTCCTTTATTTTCTTGTCTTGTCTAGACTACTGTAATTAAGCACTTACAATATTAAAATAGTAAAAAATTATATTTAACTATTTTTTTAGCAGAGACTTCCAAGTGAGTGTCCGACCTTAAAGGAAAGGAATGGGAATTGAGAGGGGGAGAGGGGATTTGGGCCACCGGTAATCTCACTCACCGTACGAAACGAACAACGAATTACTACTTTATTGTCAACGTTCGGCATGTAATTAGAACGTTCTCAAACGATAAACAATTACACGGATGTCGGGCATCGCTAGTCGTGACCTCATTATCGCGACAAAAGGTGTCACACAATCCTTTTCCTCATCACCGTCGCGACGGAGTGCGGAGTGCGGAGTGCGGGTCACGGTTGGCAACAATCGTTTCAGCTTCAGTTACAAAACCTAGTTGACATTATTACTTTGTAGGCGAGTACATTCATTAAAACTGTTTATAAGGATCTGAACCCAAAGGGTATCTACGTGTGATTGTCTGTTATATATATCCATGGTAACGCGTATTTTCTGAACAGGTATAATAGGTGGCTGGGTGAAATTTTCATAGAATATGTTATGAAGGATTTTAATATTTATAATGCACCCAATAGTCACACACATAGTCCTGACTCCACACTAGGTTAACCTGTATCGTGAGTATCAGGAACTACGAGGGACTTGCGATCCCACAACACCCAGACCTAAAACAAATATTGTGGATCACACAAACATTTGTCTCGGTGTGGGAATCGAACCCACGGCCTCTCGTTTCGCAGCCGGCTACTCGCCCGCTGTGCCACGGAGGCTGTCTTTTATACTAATTAATAAGAGGGAGTGTTAGTACTTAGTAGGATATCAACATCTGAATCGCAAATTCAATCTCACCTGCACTTGTGCTCGTGGTACACTCTGCTGATTAACAGACGACACAAACTATTGTGTCCACAAGTCCACCAGGACTTGATACTGAAATGATAACTTTTGATACATAACTAAAATTGAAAAGAAAAAATAGAATTAGCTCTTAATCTAACCAAGTACTAATGCATTTTTTTAAATCAATGATGGAAATCATTATAAGTATCATTTTAACTACTAAATGACGAGACCAGCAGGTCGCTCGCATGAATACGTCATGCCTTCCCATAAACAGCACGAGTAGCAAGACCACTCAGAATTTTGAATTACAACGTACTACTTGACCAATGCGCTCGTCACCCTGAGACATAAAATAAGTCTATTAATGCCCAGTAATTTAACTTCAGTAAAATTACTGCGTATTTTTACGCGACTTCAGTATCTTTCAAACCGGAGCAATGCTTACACACTGCTGTTAAGCGGCAGTTATAACCTACACAAACTATTTAGACGCTTTTATTTCAGAATTAATAGTAGGTATTTTGACTATGCTACTGACATGCGTGTTACGATGACAACAGTCACTGTCCACTATCACCTAAGTTCGTGGTGCCAACCGGAGTCACGGACATAGTTAATAAATATACCCAACAGTCACACACATAGTCCTGACCCCACACTAGGCAAAATTGTATCGTGGGTATCAAGAACTACGAGGGACTTGGGGTCCCACAACACCCAGACCCGAGACAAATATTTGTCTAGGTGCGTGAATCGAACCCACGGCCTCATGCTTCGCAACCGGCTACTCGCCCGCTGCGCCACGGAGGCTGTCGAGTACAACCTACTCATGTACAGTGTACACTACGCTGTACACCGATATTTCGCAAACATTCATTAAAACGACGTGCATGTATGAAAAATTTTATGAGAGTGAATGAGGCCAAAGAGGTATGCAAGGTTCGTAGCAAGTGGAAATCCGTTGTCTCTGCCTACCCTTATGGGAAACAGGCGTGAGTCTATGTATGTATGTATTCATTAAAACTTCGGTTGATTCGTACATACGCTGCCGCTGTAGACAACGCCTCGTCCGTCTAGCACGCGTCGTGTAACAGCACTATAAAGGATTTGTAAAGATTTTTAACGGCACGCGGCTACAAGGAAGATTACACGGTTCCCCGCCCTCTCCCCGCGTACACTCCCCCCCCCCCGCTACCGTTGCCGTCAGATAATGCCCTTGTTTAATTAATGTGACAATCAGAAGCAATTGTTAGCTCGTCATGAATATTTCAATAGAAGGGCCTCTAGATTGTTGTGCGCTCGACTTGACCTACAAAAAAGAAACGTTTGGGTCGGGTTTGTGGAAATAAACTTATATATTTTAAGCTTTTCTAGTTAGTTCTTTGAATTCGAGATTGGTTATTAATTAAATTTGCTTTGTGGTAGTGGCGAAAGGTAAAAAAACCAAAAGGGAAGACCATTCTTGTTAATTACGAATTGCTATCTATATTTTCCAATTAAGAAATTTGTTTTCGTATAATTAATTCCACTTTACGCAGTCCTGGCATACCACTTTCGCTTCATCTACTTTCATTAATCTTTTCATACATTCTCGTAACGTAACGTCATGGGAAAGCCCAAGAGGTAAGAGATGTAAAGGAGGACCACTCACACACACGAGATGGCAGGATGATATAGCAAAGACGGCGGGTCATAAATGGATGCACGTCGCCCAAAACAGAAACCTATGGTCTCTTTTGGGTTTTGCAGACTAACATAATACAACATAAATAAATAGAAATAGTAACAGCAAACTAACATTAATAATAAGCTCTTTAGTAATCTAACAAAACATTAATAAATAAAAACTTTAGTTTTTTTTATGGTATACGCCGGCAAACGAGCAAGTGGGTCACCTGATGGTAAGTGATCTCCACCGCCCATGTGCGCCCACAATACCAAAAGAATTATGGGTGCATTGCCAACCTTAAAGGCAAGGGATAATTAAGGGATTGGGAAGGGGCTCTTCCCTTCCCAAACCACCTGGTTTGGGCCTCCGGATATCTCACTTACCGTACGAAACGCAGCAGCGAGCTGCTACTTTACGCTGGTTTTCTATGATAGTGATAATGACCCGGACGAGCCGGCCCATACATGCTGTCGACAAGTGTCTACAGCGTGGCTCTACCACTCAAATTAAATAGATGACAACTATATGATGTAAAGTTTTTTAATGTGTATCTTCTTTGTGGCAAGAACAAAAAGTTTTTTTTTAAATACATTTTACATTCTCGTCGGTTTAGAGTACTCCTGACCAGTCCTTTACTTAATATATTATATCACCAATTTGGTTGAAATAGTTTCGGTGCCATCGTCCTCTACCGCCTCTTCCATCCACACCCGCCTTGTGTATCTGTTTCGTCAGTCTCCATCATCCATCCATTCAATGTGTCCAAACAACCTGACCATTACCGTCTTAATTCTTATTTCACTTCACAACGTTCCACCTCCACATTATTCCTCACTCTATCACACAATGTCACGTAGCCGACTATTACATAGATACATACGCACTCACGCCCGTACTCCCCGAAGGGGTAGGCAGAGGTGTAACTTGTACATCTACATTTCGTCGACCTTATATCTGTCCCATGATGTGATAGGGGGTGAGCCTACCGGAGCGCCATACCGGGCACAATTCCGGGCTGATACTAAGCATTTCATGATAGAAAAACCCATTATCACCTTACCCGAGCCGGGGGATCAAACCCACACCTCAGCACAGCAGTCATACCGCGTACCGCATTACAACTGCGCCACCGGGGTAGACTATTACCAGATAAAAATCAGACGGTCACTAACTATCCAGAACTAATTATCTGTTTCTGTGAACTTAGATGTAAACCGGCGTAAAGTAGCAGCTTGGTGCTTCGTTTCGTACGGTGAGTGAGATATCCGGAGGCTCGAACCCTCTCCCCTTCCCAATTCCTTAATTATCCCTTTCCTTTAAGGTCGGCAACGCACCCATGATTCTTTTGGTATTGTGGGCGTACATGGGCGGTGGAGATCACTTACCATCAGGTGACCCACTTGCTCGTTTGCCGGCCTATGCCATAAATTAAAAAAAAAAAGCAGTCATTGACCCTTGTATGTTGTAAGCTGGTAACAACTTATCTGGTTTTTAATTATCTGTACGCCGCACGTGGAAACCTTTGAGACCAAACTACTATTGTATTGTGTGGGAGGTAGTAATGTAAAAAGTTTTCATTCGAGTGACACTGTTTCTAGCTACGAATCGGTGCGAATCCTTTACTGCTGTCTAGTACAGCCGAGTGGAACTTTGTAGGCTGTGATGTTTCCTGTGTTAAATCGGTGTGTCAGGTTGTTTTTCCCCGACAAAAAAGAAAGGTTAAGGAATAAGTTGGACTCATTTGTGTGAAGGTGTGTTAATATATTTGTGTGTGGCCTCGTAGCGACTAAACGAATGGAACAGTTTTTTAATATCTAATTAGTAGGGCGGACCCTGTCAAAAGGCCATATTAACTAGGTAGAATAAGAAGACATAAACTTTGTCTTTTTTTTTAGCATAGCGCAAACGAACAGGTAGGTCACCTGATGTTAGCTCTCTATCTCTCACGAACACCTATAATATCAGAAGAATGATGGATGCGTTGCCGAACTTAAAGTAAGCGAATGGGGAATGGGAAGGGGAGAGGGATTTAGACATCCGTAAATCTCAATCACCATACAAAACACAAAGCTGCCACTTCGCACCGGATTTCTGTAAAATAGTGGTACCGCCCCGGCCGAGCTGGCGTATTTACGCTATAGTTCTACTTCAACAATTTTAATGTAAAATACACACGGCTCTATACAGTTGTGACCAAATTCTTTTAGATTTTTCAATGTAATTCAGCATTTTACATAGCATCAAGTTCCTTTGCATGTTCTCTTTGCGACAATGAAAAACCGACACCGCTGTTCCCGTGTAACTGTGTTTTAATATTTTTTGTTACGGGACTCGAGAGATAATCTGGAGGTCAATTCTCGTAATTTTAAATGTTCAAAATATCATTCCGATCTAGTCTCAGCGTCAAGAAAGTTGCAAATGGCATTCTCTTAAACCAATAATCAACGTCAAATGTGAACATAGATCGTAATGAGATTGAATATAGAATAAAAGTTGACTGAAGCCAAAACGGTATAATGTTACTGCTAATGCTAGGTGCATTTGACGTTGAATATTGTGTTAAGAGAATGCCATTTGCAACTTTCTTGGCGCTGAGACTAGATCGGAATGATATTTTGAACATTTAAAATTACGAGAATTGGCCTTCTGGTGGTTGTTAGCTCGCGGCCGGTGAGAATAATGTAGGTGCGTACTGATAAAAGTTTTAACAATATTTAGAGCAGTTTTTGTACCCGCATTAAGATATAAGCACGAGATAAAGTGAGGGAGAATCACAGAGTTAGGGGCAGCGTATTTGTTTGAGTTTTCGATTCGAAAAAATGATACATATATTGCTCTGGGTTGGATTTGTGCCCGATATGGTAATAAGCTCCCCCTCATTACATCATGGGATAGAAATAAATACGGCGACATAAATGACCGCGTCTGCCTACCCTATCCGATGAAGGCGTGAGTTTATGTATGTTATAAAGTAGGGTAATGTATGGCACCGATCTAGTACTTAGGTACTAGGTAAAACGTAATTAAATTTTTCAGGGATGTGTTTATGGTAAAGAGAGAGTTTATGAGAAAGAGAGAGTTTATAAGAAAGAGAGAGTTTATGAGAAAGAGAGAGTTTATGAGAAAGAGTTCACTTTCACTGGCAAATACGTAGTGGTGGGATGGTTATGCGGGAATTACCGGCCTTCCGACTCAATTCACATTCGAGTGATTGGGATTCGCTGGCAAACCCGGGGTGGAAGAATGGTTAAGCAAGAATCACCAGCCAACACAATTCACATCCGGGTGGTACGCTCAGTAATTTCCCACATGGCATCGACTAACCTCGCGATGACTTCCTTCGGCTCAAGTGGGATGGTATAATAATTGTGTTTGAGTTTTCGATCCAAAAATCAAAACGAGTCGCCCAGGGTTGGAATTTGTGCTCGGTGTGGTGTAGAGCTCGCCACATAGCACATCATGGGATGGAAATAAGCTTATAAACAGCCTTCGTGCCGCAGTGGGCGAGTAGTCGGCTGCGAGCGGCCGTGGGTTCGATTCCCACACCGAGGCAAAATGTTTGTGTGATCCACAAATATGGTGGATCCACTTGGTGTTGTGGAACCGCAAGTTTCTCGTAATTCCTGATACCCATGGTATAGGTTAACTTACAGTGGGGTCAGGACTATGTGTGTGACAGTTGGGTGTATTTATTATAAAAATAGTTTACTAATTGTACCCTTGCCTACCCTTTCAGGTATACAGGCGTGAGAGCTTGTGCTTTATTAAACTCTACATCTTATTAGATAACCAATTTACTTATCTTGAATAACTCTTTAGAAATTCTGATATATGCTGTAACTTAATTGAAAATTTAAATGCATCGCTCAGCAGTAAAACCAACATCGATTCACCTTGGTAGGCCTCAGATAAGTTTCAAAGAAGATCTAATTTAACATAATCGATTTATACAGGCTCAAACTAAAGCCTAAGTAAACTTAACCTATCGAAGGGCGCACAACTCTTACACTATTGGCTCGGTTACAATTTGAAACCGAGTTGTTGCTTTAAAACTAGCTTGTAAATTGACATGTTCATTTACTGAATTTACGAGTTAATTCGTTTCTCAATGATAATGAATTCCTCAAGATACAAAAAGATAAGTAGTATCTCATATTTAATTTTACACTAAAAAGTTTTTTTTAATTCGCGTTTGGTCACTATCTCGCTTGATAGTGAGCGATAATGTGGCCTGAGATTAAGCACGCTTACCAAGCAAAACATACACCCAGATTCTATTTATCGGGGAATAAAGATTTCGGCAACTTATTCCACATCTTCTAAAATTACACCATACATAAGCTATAATAAATAATAAAATAATAAATACACCCACAGTCACACACATAGTCCTGACCCCACACTAGGTTAAACCTGTATCGTGGGTATCAGGAACTACGAGGGACTGGCGGTCCCACAACACCAAGACCCGAAACAAATATTTATGGATCACACAAACATTTGTCTCGGTGTGGGAATCGAACCCACGGCCTCTCGCTTCGCAGCCGGCTACTCGCCCGCTGCGCCACGGAGACTGTCTGTGACTGAGCTCACGTCTGTATTCTCGAAGCTAAAGGCAGAGTCACAACTAGTGTATTATTAATGCGTTATACGTGTCAACAATTGCGTTATTTTTATCCTATGAGGTGATAAGTAACAAATATATCGGCATTTTTTTTTTATTAGCTTGAATGACGAGACGAGTTGGTCGCTCGCCTGACGGAAGTGCCACGCCTGCTCATAAACAGAAGCAATGCCACATAGAACTTTAAATAACAAAGCACTGCGTGACAATGGACTGCGCTCGTCACCCCGAGACATAAGGCGTTAAGTCTTATATTGACAGGAATTTCACTGGCTTCAATGTCCTTCAAACCGGAACACATTAGTGCTTACACACTGTTGCTAGGCGGCAGAAATAGACAAAGCGGTGGTACCAACCCAGCCGGCCTCTCGCATGCGAGGGACCTACCACCTTGTATTGTATTTATATTGTATTAATTCCAATCCCTCCATTTTCTGCCCGGCAGACTCTGTCGCTAAGCCGTTGCTTTCCGAAGAGTCCGCCTTTCTACTTAAAAGCTTCCACTTTGCCCGATCTTTAACAATTCCGATCCCTTTCCATGTGTATTTTATCGAATTGAAAAACTCAAACAAGAAACGTAACTATCTGCTTTTTCTCCCGAGAGGGGTTGACGTCAGGCAGGTGGCCGCTCTTAAAAACTACAAGCCAAACCTATAGGTAACATGTGTTTAAAAATAATATATTATACCGACCCCACTGTGAGTGGGATAAGGCCAGGTGGGAGGAGGAGAGTTAGTAGAGCTTCTAAGCACTTATATAATAAAGCTACTAGGTAGTTCTAGTACCAATTGAGCGACGAAAGCTTGTTTAATTAAATAGGAAGATTAGAGTATAATCATAGTACAATACAAAAGTTGTAAAGTTTTAGTACCATATCTGTATAAGGAGCTGCGATAATAAAATCTAATGGTAATTGTACAGTAGACAGTGTCAGTAATGAATAGAGCGTCGTCGTTGCCGTCGCAGATACCGACGCCGCGCGGCCCGTACCTCTATTATGTTAACGCTTACAGGATATCGGCACGATATTAGTAGCAAGCGAATACAATATCTAGTGTGCTTTTCAATAACTAGAAAATTAATTCGATATTATTTAGAGAAATTTAAACAAGCTGATCTATTTTATAATAGATTTCGTGTTTTAGTTTAGTTAAAAATGTTGAAAAAGTTGGAAATTAAGTTCCACAAGATTACAGCTATTAAAAATGTATGTACTATTAGAATATCTTGATGATCCAATCTTCTGGTTCCGCCTGGCGTCGTCCCGGCCTATTGCCAGGCCCGCCTTCTTACTTAGACGCATTCACTTCGCCCCGTATTAATTTTCCTCGGTAGTTGACTCTCATAGCTTCTAATATGTCAAACCAGCGATTTTGGGACTGTTCGCGGGGTCTTAACTCTTGTACGATTTGGCGCAGGCATTTGAAATTGACGTACTTCTGTAGGTTCCTCGAAATCTAACCATGCCATCATCAGTGACATTCGTGGAGTTTATCCAATACTAGCATTTACCCGCGGCTCCGCCCCCGTTAAAGTCTTTTTCTGGGATAAAAGTGGGCTATGTTCTAATTCATGTCTTGGTCTACCTGTATGCTAAGTTTTACCCCAATCCATTCAGCTGTTAAGGCGTGATTGATCTACAAACATCTTTAACATTAATAGAAGATAAAATTCAAATTCTACAACACCCCCCCCCCCCCCCCCTCCTTTCGCGAGTGGAATTTTACAAACATGTGAAACACGTGTCTCATTATTTTTAATAGGTAATATTTGTACTAAATTTTACAGCCGTTCCTCGTTACATAGAAAATTCAACCTCCCACCTTTAACCCCCTAAAATGTAAATTTCCCAAAACCCTTGTTAGTGGGCACCTACATTACACAAACATACATCTTCTGACCAGTGTTTATTTGTCGGTAAATAATTGGTAAATAAATAATATTTGAAAGATAATTTCTTTTAAATTTAAATGGAATCATACAAAAATAACAAATACACGTAAAAATGACGACATCCTCCTTTTGTAAGTTGTTAAAAATGTGGTAAAAGCGATCCTTTCCATTACAAAATTCTCATTTACTCAGTCTCATCATTCATAACTTATGATTCCTATTAAAATATTCGACAGTAATAATAATTCACACAAGTTAGCAGTTAGCTATAAATCGACTCCAAATTTGTTGAAATTGGAGGAAATAAACTCTCATAATGAGTTTTTCAGTGTGTCGTGTTCAAAAAACCCATCAAATACAAGGACTCGGTGCCTGATAAAGGTTCCGTAACGTTACGTGTTTCACATATAATTTAGAGCTACTTATTTATATAAACGTATTTTAGCATAGTATTTTATAAATGTAGAGCTTCGCCGTGGACTCTTTTGTCTACAGTAGGTTTACCGGATTACGCCCACTGTCTTACAGAAAACCGACGTGAATTTGCAGCTCGATGTTGCGTTTAGTAAGGGGAGTGAGATTACGGGACGCCGAAAACCTCCTTTTCTTTGAGTTCGGCAACGCATCCATAATTCTTTTGGTATTGTGGGTGTTCACAGGCGACGGAGATCACTTACAGATATCCACTTGCCCGTTTGCCGATCTTTGCCCTTTGTCATAAAAAAATCGTATTAAATTCTTGCACCTCTTGCTTTGTGTGCCTATCAATGAATATGTACAGAATGATGCGACGGCTTCCACGTCATTGTATAACAAATCGAAGCTGCGATATCGGTATGAAGATAGGCTCACCTATCACGTCATGGGACAGTAATAAGCTCGGCGAAACGTGGCTATGGCACTACGGCACTAGTTGCATCTCTGCATATACCTTGGGGGATGTAGGCGTAGGCTTATGTTATAAATATATTGATTATTTATATTATTGATTTTATTCTGTGTTATGCCTTTTATTGCTAATAAAAAAAATACACCCAACAGTCACACACATAGTCATGACCCCACATTAGGTTAACCTGTATTGTGGGTATCAGAAACTACGAGGGTCCCACAACACCCAGACCCGAAACAAATATTTGTGGGTAGCACAAACATTCGTCTCGGTGCGGGCATCGTACCCACGGCCTCACGCTTCGCAGCCGGCTACTCGCCCACTGTGCCACGGAGGATGTCGTTATGTTTCTCTACTTGTGCCACAAGACTTTAATCCGTGCCTTTTAGGATTAAGCTACATAAACCGTAGCTCTAATCGTTGATTATCCCCGTGTGAGTTTTGAGTTGTGTCACCATGTGTCGTGGGACTGTGTAAGGAGAGCCTTCGTGTAAGCTGATTACCGGGACAATCAGAGCCAATTCTCGTAATTTTAAATGTTCAAAATATCATTCCGATCTAGTCTCAGCGTCAAGAAAGTTGCAAATGGCATTCTCTTAAACCAATAATCAACGCCAAATGCACCTAGCATTAGCAGTAGCATTATACCGTTTCGGCTTCAGTCAACTTTTATTCTATATTCAATCTCATTACGATCTATGTTCACATTTGACGTTGATTATTGGTTTAAGAGAATGCCATTTGCAACTTTCTTGACGCTGAGACTAGATCGGAATGATATTTTGAACATTTAAAATTACGAAAATTGGCCTACTGACATTTAGCACGAGCCGCGACGCAACCATCAGTCGTGCACAGTTCCACGGCTTTAGTACGGACCATAGACGACCCATCACCGGTGCCTAGTCGAGCATTTAATCTTCAGTGATAGCGGGCAGTCAATTTTGAATCTTATTGTACACAAAATTGTGTGGTGAGGGGACCGATGGAGCGCGTCCTTTCTCTCTATTCTAAAAAAAAGTAACTGGCGCCGCCGCCGCCGCTGCCAAAAGCTTGTCACGCTATTTCCTCCGAAACCGCTGGGGGTATGGGGTCGAGACCGATACCAATTGATGCAGAATAATATGGGGAAGAAAGTAAGATATGTCTCATATTCGTCGGACATTAAGTTTATTTTTTATTTCATGTTTTGTGGAAAAACATGGGCAACGCCCCTAGTTATATTAAAAGAAGATATTATTAGGACCTATACCTATGGAGATCCGGCTTTGATTATACACATGTTTAGATGGCGATAACTTGTGATTGGCATGTATTTGGTAGCACCTCTGCCTACCCCGTCGAGAATAAAAGAGTGAGCTTATGTTGTTATGTTATAGTCGAAGATAGTATGAACAATATTACGGGAGTCATGTATATATATTATTATGCTCTCGTTATTTGCATATTAGGGTACTTCTAACGGCACACAAAGGAACGTAAGTATGCAAAAAGTTTTTAAGTAAAAAAGGAAAGTCTCGTACCATTACTTTTAGCGTTAACGACGCCATTCCTTTGTTCGAATGTGCGTGTATATGTGTGTAAATATATGCGTAAAATGTTCCATTATCTTTTACGACTTATACAATCTATTTACTTCAAACAATTTATTTTGAGTTAAGAATAACTAAGACATTATGGTTAAAGGAGTCATCTTTTGCACTGTTGGACAAAAGTTAAAAATAGCTACATCTGCTGTCACTCCTCCTCTTCCATCTGCCCTTATACCACTCACAGTGGGGTCAGCGCAACATGCTTGTTAATTTGGTTGGTAGTTTTTACGACCGGCCGCCTACCTGACCTCCACCCTTTTGAGAAGAAAACACCCAGACCCAAAACATATTTGTGGATCATACAAACATTTGTTTAATCCGTGGCGCAGCCGTGGGCGAGCATTGTTAACTATACTGTCACTACTAAAGTAAGTTCGTCTGGATAGGTAACACCGCTTTGACAGTTTTAATCAATAAGCAGAAATTATGTTGGTACTGTTCTGGTTTAAAGGATATTACGTCAGTGAAATTACTGAGCTTTACGAGACTTAACATCTGATGCCTCAAACTGACAAGCGCAGAGCCACTTTTATCATGGCAGTCTGTTCCTACCCCCATAGGCTATCACCATTATCAAGCAACATTTGAATTAGTATAATATGCACTACGCAACACCTCTCATTGTATCACGGCAACCCAATAGTGCCAAATGTATATTCCGAGCACGCGATGACATCATTTTATGTAAATTACTGTCCCTCGCTGTATTTCACTATATTTATCATTAATAAACCACTTGTAATAGCGCTTTATTTTGTTTGAACGGAATAACAAGTCCGTGATGAAGGAAACTCCCAGCGCTTACAGCGCTTTGTGACAAATTAGTCGATTCGCAGCGGCTTTGTTTTGATAGGCTATACAGCGAGCCTAGCGATGAGCTCGATAGAATCGATAGAATAATTAACACCAACATAAACTGTTTTAGTATTTATCGATCTGTGTTATACATTTTGTGTTGCTTCTACGGTTTATTATAAAATAGAGAAACGAGTGGTAGAGCCACGCTGTAGACAATTTTGTCTACAGCATGAATGGGCCGGCTCGTCCGGGTCGTTACCACCGTGTCACAGTAAACCGACGTAAAGTAGCAGCTTGCTGCTGCGTTTCGTACGGTGAGTGTGATATCCGGAGGCCCAAATCCCCTCCCCTTCCTAATCCCTTAATTATCCCTTTCCTTTAAGGTCGGCAACGCGCCCATAATTCTTTTGGTATTGTGGGCGTACATGGGCGGTGGTGATCACTTACCATCAGGTGACCCAATTGCTCGTTTGTCGGCCTATGCAATAAAAAAAGGAGTTTAGCTTCTGCATTTCCAATCTTTTAGAAAATAAATAGTTTAAAGAGATTGGTATATTTTTGGGCTCCTGCAATAGCTTACTTCACGAAACGCAACAGCAAATCTGCCAATTGTGGTTTTCTATGACACCACACTAGTCTAGCTGGTTCATTCCTAGTGCGGGAAAAGCTGTCTTTGAAAGACGGTATTTTATCTACTAACAACTTTCAACATGTCTTCTGTAATTTTATCTCTATGCAGTATTGCAGTATTGCAGTATTGGATGCCTGGTGTGTGAGTGTACCTCGTACTGTACTATTCAGTCCCGTTATTGCACGTGTTCATCCGGGATATTCCGAGATTTGCATGTTTCGTGCTCTGTGCTAATGACTGCAATGCCATTTGAAGTGAGCGCTATCTGGATAGAGACTACGCATATTTTGGTAAAGTTTTTGGCTGAATTTTTAAAATGAGAGACGCACTTTTTACCCGACCAACTTTAAACGGGTTGACAAATTTTCATAAAATAAATGAGATGTCATAGTATTACTTGCAGGTAGCTAGGTGGGTGACGTCACAAGAAAAAAAACATGTATAACATTCAATAGTTGCTACTTTAGCATGTCCATATGACATATTATTTTGCGCATACAGGATTTTTAGTTTTATACGCACTCACGCCTGTAATCCCTGATGGTGTAGACAGAGGTGTAACCAGTATACCCACATTTTATCTCCGAGTCTCTCTCTCTCTCTCCCGAGCTTATCTCCATCCCATTATGTGATAGGGGGCGAGCATATTGCCATATGGCCAGACTCGGGTTGATACTAAGGATTTCATGATAGAAAAACCAAATATCGCTTTACCCGACGTGAGGATCGAACCCCAGACCTCAGCAGACCTTTATGATATACGCAGTATATGGTTGTACTAGACAGATTATTTCTTTCTATCCGACGTTACATGGATTCGACGGTATTTTATTTGGGATAAACCGCCATCTGACCTTCACAACCCGCAACGGGAAGCAAGTTTCATCATGAACGAACCCTTGATCAGCAATGTGTACCACGTGCTGGTAAGGCTGGCTTTGGGCCAAAGATGTTGGTTACCTACTTACACTCTCCATACTAAACAGATTATTATGATTTTGAAAGTGGTAGAGCCATGCCAAGACAGTCTTGTCTACAGCATGAATAGGCCAACTCAATCGGGTTGTTACCACTGTCTAAAAGAAATCCGACTTAAGTAGCGGCTTGCTGCTGTGTTTCGTACCGTATATGAGATATCCGGAGGTCCAAATCCCCCCTTCCTAATCCTTTAATTATACCTTTCCTATGAGTTCACTAACGCGTCCTTGATTATTTTGGTATTGTGAACATTTATGTGCGGTAGAGATCACTTACTATTAGGTGACATTCATAATACAGGAGCTATACTTATAGTAGTATTATAAATAAATAAATACACCCAACAGTCACACACATAGTCCTGACGCCACACTAGGTAAACCTGTATCGTAGGTATCATGAACTACGAGGGACTTGCGGTCCCACAACACCCATACCCGAAACAAACATTTGTGGATCACACAAACATTTGACTCGGTATGGGAATCGAACCCACGGCTTCTCACTTCGCAGCCGGCTACTCACCCACTGCGGCACGGAGTATACTTGGTTATGTTTGATGTGTGCAGGACGCAGGTAGGTTCAACTCGCATAAAGACATTCCTACGCACCGTAATGAGGGGCGGCTTGTTTGAACCTATTCAGATAATCTGCTCTTTGAGTCTGGTTTAAAGCTTCTCAACTTTGCTTTAGTATTCTTACACTTCTTCACGTGCATTCGACTTGTCTCAGTGAATGGACTACTAATTTCTAAACCCCGACAAAAATTGTGGCGTTATAAGTTTGACTCCTTTGGCCCCGTCCCTTGTGTGTATGTGTGTGTGTGCACCTAAATGAATGAATCGGTATTATTGCGTTTTTTTTTCATTTGAATGCTGGTTTAATCGTGATGGTTCTTAACTTTATCTGTGTAGCCGTTTAAAAGTTACAAATGCTAATTGCCGTCAGAGGTTTTAACAGTTATGTTATAATAATGAGTTGTATCCTTAACCTCTTATATTTATTAATCGGAATTAGGTCAAAATAAGTTAGTAAACGATAATTAAAAAAAATGTTTGAAGGAAGATTTTCTTAGTACGGTATATTGCATTAAGTCTTAATGTTGGGAGTTTGATGGCAACGTTAGTGGTGAGTAGTACCTTGAACATATTTACTCGACAATTATTTTTGACCCCAAAATGAGGCAAGATACCTCGTGTTAAAGATTTGTCCTCTTTGTATGTCTATATATAATTGTCTATTGAGATTTATGAAACCTTAGAGTTTAAAACAATAGAACGCTTTTATTGCCCAAATGTTTTTTCTGTTAAATTACTTTAATCGTTATGGTTCTTAGCCATATTTAAAGAAAATCTATTTCACCGGTACGAGATTACTTACAAATGTTTTTTCTAATTGATGTCATGGATGTAAGCCCACTACAAAGATCATGCAACTCTTACGTTTCGTTTATATGTCTCAGCATTTCATGTATGGATGTGTGCGGAGTTACATATTAATCTATATGTTACGTCTCAAAATTTGATTAAATATAGAGCAGTCCGTTTAAATATAGTTCTAGGTATTCATTCTATACAATATTGATAGAAATGGATAGTAATATTGGAAACAATGGCTTCATTGTTAGGCAACGTGGTCATTCAATATTATGTCCCGAAATAGATGTTACTTCGTACCGTATCTGATAGGAATGATGAAATCGACCTACTACATCCCACATAAAATGTTGAGTATCGTATGTTATGCCGCAATTGTTGCCTACATTTTGTAGTGAATGGTTTTATTTGGTAGTTATTAAGGGAACACTTTACTCGTAGTAGGAATTCCCAATAAGGTTTCTCCGAGTAATTAAGTACAGAATAGATCTTCTAATTTCACCAATACGGTGAAGGGACGTATTATATTATTTTCTGAGTTATAACAGGTAGGTAGGTATTCTTCGAAATCGGGAATAAGTAATTAACACATACAAATGTACTCAAGGCAAAATAACAAGACTAAGTAAATATTTCTATTTCTGCGTACACTACAGCCGGATAAGTACGTTTTAAATATACGTCCGAGATTGGGGGACCCTGACGTGTGACGCAAGTCAGACGATAGCGACAAATCCGCTTTGTATGAATATGTATGGAAACGTTGTGTACGTACAACGTCAACATTATGGGTTTCGGAAATGTTCGGTTTTATGAATTTATACGAATATACAATGAATATCCGGCCATCCTGATCCAACAGAACAATATATTATTCTAATGTTGTAACAGCTATGTATCAGACCATCATCATCATATCGTATTCTAAAATATCCAGAAGATTACTGTATATTATTAATACATTTCTGTAAATGACGTGAATTTCAAGCATGTTATCGTCGGAGAGCATAGAATACACTTTAGCCCAGCTTTTTGTGGCCGTCGTCCTTGAGCTCTGGGCGTAGTTTGAGGCAGGTCGGCTCAAGTCATTAGCACCAAACAACGCGTACAAGTTACATATCGGGAAGTTGCCGCAGTTTGTTGTTACGTGATTTATCTCGTAGAAGTTTGCCGCTTTGTTCGCAATTTGTACCCACTGCGCTGCGCTGCGGTCGCGGTGTAGTCTTGAGGTTAAATGTTTTGCGATCGAGCATCCCACCGATACTGTTTGAAACTGTTAAATGGTTCTTTATGTATTACACTTACAACCGCACTCGGTAGCGTCAATTAACTTTAAATGTCATTAAGTCATTTCTTAGAATTCGATTCTTTTAACGTTCAAAGTTAGTTAATGCTTTATGCTTCCTTACTGAATACAGAAAATGCTTTATGCTCCTTTACTAGGTAAATGACGTCTTTTTTAACTTAGCTCACATTTTTGACACTGGCCATGCAATGCAGTCCAATTATAATGTAAATTATCAAGAGACATGGTGTCCCTCGACGCTCGGTAGATTTGACAGCCTCCGTGACGCTATCAGCGGTTAGCCGGCTGCGAAGCGAGAGGCCGTGGGTTCGATTCCCACACCGAGACAAATTGTAGTGTGATCCACAAATATGTTTCGGGTCTGGGTGTTGTGGGACCGCAAGTCTCTCGTAGTTCCTTATACCCACAAAATAGTTTAATCTAGTCTGGGGTCAGGACTATGTGTGTGACTGTTGGGTGTATTTATATTTTTTAATTATGCCGGCCTGAAATTATTAGATACTAGACACTGCCTGAATCTAGAACCCGACCGCCTCAAAGCGTCGCAAAACCTGATACCTACTTATTTATTGGAAAAAAATCAATGAAATGTTTTCTAGTTCAATTTATTGTAACCACGTTTATGCGTAAGTACCTACACTGGGGAGCTATAGATTACTATGGAATTTCGTATTACAGCCCATACCAGACAAATAAATTGTAAAAAAAGTAAATTGTAAAGTAAAAATGTGTGCATGTGTGTGTGTGTGTGTGTGTGTGTGCGTGCATGCGAGAGTGCGGGCGTGCGTGCGTGTGTGCGTGTGCGTGCCATTTATTGACGAGTTGAAACAGAGTCAACAGTGGAGTCGCACCACTTGTGACATTTCACCGTATCGGAAGGTGCCCAAACGTCACGTTTATATGGTGTCTATGGTTTTAATATTAACTGTAAGAACGACGTGTGTGACGTTATTCAGCATCAAAAAACAAACAAATTATATAAAAAATTTGTCATTTGGAGTTTTCACCAATAAATATTTGTTAGAATATTTTTACATGCAATATACTTCGGGCTGCACTGGAGTCTCGCCTCAACTTAGTTTGTATATGAATCCCGCATGCTTAAGTGCACTGTACAGTGTGCATATTGAACGAATTGCATAGATATGCACTCGGGCTTCTAATCCCCGAAGGGATAGGCAAAGATGTAACCAGTCACCCTACATTTCACCGAGCTTATTTATGTTCCATGCTGTGATAGGGGCGGAGCTTATCCCTAAGCCGGGCATAATTTCAGACTCCGGGCGGATACTAAGCGTTTCATGGTAGAAAAATCCAAAATCACTTTACCCGACCCGGGGATCGAACCCGAGACCTCAGTACAGGAGGCAATCTAAAAAAATATAATTGAAAACACCGACACACTGTCGTAAAACCCCGAGCCGCGGTGCATTTGCTGTTTTTTATTGAGGAGTTTACCATTTTCCTTCCTTCATAAGATCTTAGCCAAAATATAGCAGCACAATGGGAAACACTCTTTAAAAAAAGGCAGTTGTAGAGACTGCCGATAGAAGTGAAAACTTAGAACTTTTAGTATTAAAATATGAAATTTCATAATGTTTGAATTAAAATTGTCAACATCAATCTGGTTTTCACATCTATTGACACTCCGAGCAACAATTATATGCATGTTTACATGGTTTTTTAGTACTCACTATTGTACTGCACAATGATTCTACAATTAAACGATTAAAATAATAACCAAACAAAAACACTATTTCAACAATGCACAGTATATACATATTGAACTTTTCACTAAATCCATTCAATTTCACTTTTAAGATATACACAACACTAATGTTGCACAATACGTCAGCTGTATAGCTACAGATATACTGCTATAAGCATGTCGGTGACGCGAACCCATAAGATTTTTCCCTACCAAAAAGTGCCCAATGCGCCTAAAGAAGTTTTCACTTCAAAAAAATATTTTTAAATTGGTCCACATTTGGGGGAATTTTGTGTCGAATTGTGAACATCTTCCTTTTTAAAATCGGTTAAAATGCCATTGTCAGTAGTCACTACCAATAAGCATGTTCTGAATATATTTAATTCATATATGCTCACTGCTCACTGCTCGCTGCTCAGCACGTTCTGAAGTTTTACAGCGTTGTTCATAATGTTGTAGCGAGGCTCATCCTCTAGAGAAATAAATGTAATGTACAACCACACACTCGTGCGGCGTGCCAGTGCCGTACCTACTACCTACGTGTTGCATAATAATTTCATTTTAAGTAGGTACAAGTACATACGCACTCACGCCTGTAATCCCCGAAGGGGTAGGCAGAGGTGTAACCAGTACACCCACATTTCGCCGAGCGTATCTCCGTCCCACGATGTGATAGGGGACGAGCCTATCGCCATACCGGGCACAGACTCCGGGCTGATACTGAGAATTTCGTAATAGAAAAACCCAATACCACTTTACCCGACCCGGGGATCGAACCCGAGACCTCAGCGTTAGCCTCAATCGTAACGCGTACGCATTACAACTGCGCCACCGAGGCAGTCAAATAATAATAGTTTGTAACATATTAAAAAATAATTTGTGTTCATGAACGGGAACGTGACGGTAAAAACGTTCGGTTCATTATAAAAGAGAGGCGGGCGTGTGCGAGGCGGTGAGGCGGCGAGGCGGCGCGCGGGGATGAGGTGAGGCGAGTGTATGCCTTTATAGGTGCTGGAACACACCTGCCGCCTTGCGAGGCATTGCCATAGAACCATACAGTACTCGATTTTATATTTTCACCACTTTTTGCATAAGTACATAGCAAATATGAAAGTAGGTCGACTGATGCACGTTTTCACCGCCGCTCATTACCCGGAGAAAGACTAGCAACGCACTGATGACTACTAATGACATGTATTTCCTCCGTGGCACAACGGCCGAGTAGCCGGTTGCGAAGCGTGAGGCCGTGGGTTCGATTCCCGCACTTAGACAAATGTTTGTCTGATACACAAATATTTGTCTCGGGTCTGGGTGTTGTGGGACCGCAAGTCCCTCGTAGTTGTTGATACCCACGACACAAGTTTACCTAGTGTGGGGTCAGGACTATGTGTGTGACTGTTGGGTGTAGTTATTTAATTTTAATAAACCTGGACATAGAGAAGGGTGTTATAAGTTAGACGCACTTCACTCTTTCTGTTTGTTTGTTTCTTCTTTCACCACCGCTTTGACTATTTCAGCCACCAAGCAACAATGTGTGTGTGTGTTGTGTTCCGGTTTGAAGGACATTGAAGCCAGTGAAATTGCTGGGCATTATGAGACTTAACCTCTTATGTCTCGGGGTGACGAGCGCAGTCCATTGTCATGCAGTGCTTTGTTATTTAAAGTTATGTGTGGCGTTGTTTCTGTTTATAAGCAGGCGTGGCGCTTACCATCAGGCGAGCGACCTGCTCGTCTCGTCATTTAAGGTAATAATAATAAAAAAAGGCATCAAAGAATATCTGAGCCTGATATGTAAGCCCGTAATGTTAATACTTTAGTAAGGTTTTAGCAAATGCAATTGAGACTTATAAAAGCCACGCGAGCCAGTGGTAGAGCAACGCTGTAGACAGTGTTGTCTACAGTATGAATGGGTTGGCTCGATCGATTTATAAGCACTGTCTCACAGAATAGACGTTCATCAGCAGCTTGCTGTTGCGTTTTATATGAGGAGTAAGTTAACCAGAGGCCTAAATATGCCCTTCCCTTCCCAATCACATAATTATACGGTATGGTATTGTGGGCGTACATGGGCGGTGGGGATCACTTACCATCAGGTAACCCACTTGCTCGTTTACCGGCCTATGCTATGAAAAAAAAACTTAACATACATACGCACTCACGCCTGTACTCCCCGATGGGGTAGGCAGAGATGTAACTAGTACACCCACATTTCGACCAGCTTATTTACGTCCCATTATGTGATAAGGGGCGAGCCTATCGCCATATTGGGCACAATACCAGACTCCGGGTTGATACTAAGCATTTCATGATAGAAAAACCCAATATCACTTTAATCTGGAATCGAACCAGAGAACTCAGCACAGCAATCGTACGCATTACAACAGCGCCACTGACGCTGTCGTTTTAAAATAAAACTAAATAAACCACTACAATTAATCTTTCCAAACTTCAAATTCCTTATTATTATAAGAGACAGAATGTGTTTGTTTGTACCCTCTCTATAGAAACTATAACATACTAAAATAGATCCAGAATATACACAAACATAGTATTACTTTTGAAACACAGTTTATCTTCGGCACGGAGCAGGAAGTTTAAAGTTTTAGTAGAGTGTAAGTATATTAACCGTTCGTCCTGTCCTTGTTTGAACCCAACAGGACAGTACTATAAATTAGATAAGTGAAGTTTGTTGGCCGCTCTCCACTCTGACGTCACCGGACTCGCCCGTCAATTTTTATTTCAGTACTAGCTATTGCTCGCGGCTACGCCCGCGTGTATGTCATTTTCCGGTTTAAAAAAGTACATAAGTAGCCTAAGTTACTCCTTATTACATCAGTTATCTGCCAGTGAAAGTCCCGTCAAAATCGGTCCAGCCGTTCCAGAGATTAGCCGGAACATACAGACAGACAGAGACAAAAATTGAAAAAAATGTTATTATGGTATATGTACCGTATATACATTCATCTGCATGTAGTAAAAAGCGGTTATTTTAATATTACAAACAGACACTTCAATTTTATTTATTTGTATAGATGACGGTAAACGAGCAAATCACCCTGCAGGCCAATTCTCGTAATTTTAAATGTTCAAAATATCATTCCGATATAGTCCCAGCGTCAAGAAAGTTGCAAATGGCATTCTCTTAAACCAATAATCAACGTCAAATGTGAACATAGATCGTAATGAGATTGAATGTAGAATAAAAGTTGACTGAAGCCAAAACGGTATAATGCTACTGCTAATGCTAGGTGCATTTGACGTTGATTATTGGTTTAAGAGAATGCCATTTGCAACTTTCTTGACGCTGAGACTAGATCGGAATGATATTTTAAACATTTAAAATTACGAGAATTGGGCTTCTGATGGTAAGTGATCTCTACTGCCCATGATCACGTATAATACCAGAATTTATATTGTTAGGCAACATTTGTTAGATGGCAACACCAGACTTGTTGGGGCCTCCCTATTTATCATTTATCGATTGATAATGAAGATGTCCGAGAATGTAATGCCGGGTAGATTGAAATAATAGCCGTGCAAGTAGTAAACAAGTTGTACGCCTGGTGGGGTGACAGATGCTTTATAAGAGAGCGCTCCGTCATTGGGAGCTCAGTACAGTGAGTGCTGTGAGTACTGCGAGTGCTCTCAGTTCTGTGTGTTCTTAGTTCTTAGTAATCAGTCACCAGTCTCGAATACATGACTACGTGGTTACGCTGGCTCAGTTGAACTTATTGTTGCCTAGAAGCATTCAGATCATTCAGAGTGCTCATGGGTAATAGTTCTCACAATATTATTACTTAACCCGAATTGTCAATGTTTAAGAAAAAGTACAGGATTTAAAAAGAGAGGAATAAGCTACTACCTCAGGTCTGTTTCCTATGAGATAGGTAGTAATTCTGCCACGATCGAGGTAACTCATTCATGCCGTACACAACACTTTCTATAGCTTAGTTCCACCACTTACTAAAAACAATGACTACAATAAATTAGATAAGAAGGTTGCCTGGGGCTTCTCTCCGTACTGACGTCACCCGACCCACTACCAATGAGTGCCCCCAATGGTGTACACAAGGGCTTGAGACCGAGGATTACTTTAAATGTTCGAGCCTAATTTCAAAGGCTTAGCGTAAGCCATGGAGTTTGTGAATATTGTTTTGTTGAGACGTTGGATTTGACACAGGTCGAGACGGTCGAGGCAAGCCTGCTTACATATGTATATACTTATATGTATAGTATAGTACTACAATTAAAAGTAGCTCATGTAAGAAGTCTATTACTTTGATAATGATTACAAGTACAGTTGTGCTTGACCAGCGTTTCCACGTAAAAGTTCAAAGCTCGAAGTTCGAGCTTAACTCGTGAAAAATGAAGATATCCGAAGCGCATAATTTTAATCGTAGTACTGTACAAAATAAATGGTAAATGACGAAGTTTGTTTTTCACAACGATGTGTTTAATCATCTCGGTGAATATGCTCATGTCCCATGATGAATTGGGGGTGACCCTATCGCCCTACCAGGCAAATATTTCAATCCTGGGCAACTCACGTGTGATTTTTCGTATGGAAAACTTAAACATAGATTGTGATCGCCTGACCTGAGATTTGAACCCAGGACATCATGATTTATCAGCCTATGTACACTTGCATTAGACCAATGAAGCGATATTTTACGTTATATCACCTATCAAAAAAATTATATCAATTTTTATAATACTCTGAAGATTCTTAATAATGATTCGTTTAATACTGATCCCATCTATATTTTATTCTTCAGCTATTCCTTCATGCAGCAGTAATGAAGCGAAGAGATAAGATCCGTCGACCTCGTACCAAGATCTCTCCGCCCTCGTATATCGCGTTGTCTTCCTTGAATGTTCAGTCTGGCGCGCTTTCACACGGTCCTCGCCTCTTCACCTGAGGACTCTCAAGGCGGAGACACTCTGAAAACATCTCGCATCCAATTCAACTAGTAGACGGCGCTTCTGCAATTTTTGTATTTAAAAATTATCACTAAAGTTGACAAAAACTGGCACTTTTTACCAACTTATAAATGTGCGGTCTCGGGTTCGATCCTCGGGTCGGGTAAAAATTATATTGGGTTTTTCTATTTCGAAATGATCAGTATCAGTCCGGAGTCTGGAATTGTGCCCGGTATGGCGATAGGCTCGCCCCTAACACATCATGGGACGGAAATAAGCATCTTGAGGATTACAGGCGTGAGTGCGTATGTATGTAATAAATGGCTACGTTGCATCATCACAATTCTATAATGTATAGTTAAATAGCCTAGAAATTATTGATTACAGGATCATTGCTTTCATTACATTATAAGGGTCGGCTTAGCCCCGGTTCAATGTAACATAAATCAATACTAAAATTGGCTGGAAAACAGTCTATGAAATACAGTTATTAATTATTACACAAGGTTATAAAACAAACAACTACAATTACGCACTAATTCAACGGTCGGTCTCATTCAACAAAAACACGAGTTGTTTACACGCTACACTTGAGACCCGACTGACCCTCCCACCAAGCTCATTATTACTTACCCGCTTCCCTTACAACACTTTGTTTTTCGTCCTACAAAAACTTAAATTGGTGTCTCATTAAAAATTCGCTCGCGCTTAAAGTTGGACCTTATAATTACAACACGTTATAATTAATACGAAATTAATATAAATAAATACACCCAACAGTCATACACATAGTCCTGATCCCACACTAGGTAAACCTGTATCGTGGGTATCAAGAAGGACTTGCGGCCCCACAACACCCAGACCCGAGACAAATATTTATGAATCAGATAAACATTTGTCTAGATGCGGGAATCGAACCCACGGCCTAACGCTTCGCAACCGCCTACTCGCCCGCTGCGCCACGAAGGCTGTCAATGTCAAGTATGAGCCCTTTATTAGGTACACAATGTCCCACATTTGGGCACGAGCCTTCTCTACTAATCAGTAAAATTAAGTTGACCACGTCGACCTAATGCGTGTTGATAGATTTCACATAACTTCGAAATGCTTATTGAGAATTCTTAGATATGCTGGTTTCCTCAAGATGTTCCTTACACCGATTAAGCGAGCGATAATGAACTATTAATACACACGTAATTTCTAAATATCAGATGTGTGCGTTGAAGCGTGATCAAAACCTTTGATTTAACACACATGTTGGCTAGCATAACTTTCAAATTGATATGAAAAATCTTAAGTCGAGTGGTACTATGTACAGATATCAAATGATATTATTTTTGTTACACTAAATAACGTTTCAGCAACTCGAATTGATTTGACAGCGATGTCAAATCAAAGTTATGTTAGTTGATTGTTGATTTGATTGGCCTTTCAGAAGCCAGGCTTAAGACTTATAATAGACTTGTAATAGTAAAATAAATAAATAAGCTGGTTTCGAACCTGCGAATTGCGTTTCTGCAGTCCGTAATACTCTCCGGTAAGCTATCACTACATATAATTAACTTGTGAAAGTTAAATGTTAACCGGCAGTGAGGAGTTGCTCTTGTAAGAATAAACACGAATGTGAAACACTTTCAATTAAATTAGTTTCATACATTGAACACAACTGTGAAGCGGACCACTCGTTTGGGCCAGGCGCGAATCCAGTAGGGGGCAATGGGTGTTGTTTCTTCTTTTTTACCGCAGGAAAATAATGCTTTCTTTTACTATCGTTAAAATCCATCTTACATTCGAGTGACTGCAGCTGGACCCAAACCGTTACGAAATTAAGGCATAGCAAATAAAAAATCTATAGTGGCCTTCTTCGGTGGATGTGGGATGGTCCTGGGGATCTTGAGTAACCTGGAATGCTGTCGAAACCCTACGTAGCACTTTTCAACCTGAATACTTCGGGATCAGAAGCACTCTTAAAGTAAGGCCGCGGCGTCTATATCAGCTTTCATATAGTCGTATAATTTCTTCGTGAGTGAAGTAAAACCGGTAAAGTCAACAGCAACATGGGTAAAATTAATTTCACCATATCTCAATCATAAGTATCACAGTATCACTTCCTCGCCTTATTGATCAAACATTGCCCTCCCCTTGAAATTCTAGCTCCACGCCTGGTCTAGACAAAGATAAAAACTTCTCGAAGTTAGCTAAGTTTTGTAATACGTGTGCGATGTGCTCGTGGCGTTAATATCACGGTGTTGTGAGCTCGCCTGGAATTTGTTCACAATTCGTAACTTACTACTAGGTACTACGAGTATCATTGTGATTGTGTAAACTTTAACGAAAGGTCGTTTCGTTGCAGCACATTTAAATTTTTATAAAAACCTAGCTGTTGCCCGCGAATCCACCCGCGTGAATAGACTTTTCTGAAATAAAACATAGCCTATAACCGTCTCTAGGGTCCCATCTATCTCTACATCAAAATCGGTTCAGTGATTTAGGTGTGAAAGCGTAACAAACAAATCTTTGTTTTTTCATAAAAAGTATCCTATGTTACTTCTTATACCTCCAAGAATATGTGTACAAAGTTTCATGATGATCGGTTAAGTAGTTTTCGCGTGAAAGCGTAACAAACAAACTTACATTCACATTTATAATATTAGTATGATGTAATAAGTATTTTAAAAATGTAACTTCTGCGATTACCTTTACAGTTCTTGCTTACTTGATAAAGTATTAAGTGATCCTTGAGAAGCTGTATTTAAATGGTAAGTATTCCAAGCAAAGCATTTAAACTACATCGTCCTTTTTTGTTACAAAAACATGTTATGGTCTAATTTCAATAAAAATACGGTCGGAGGAGACCGGGCTTAACAAAGCTAACAAAATTGTTGAAATAACATTGTAATATCTCATTATCCTTTGAAATCCTTTTAATAATATTCCTTCGTCCATAAAATTATTAAATAACCGTTAAGGCCTATTTTCCGGTACGCGACCGAGACAAGAAGATAGCGACGAGTCCGATTTGTTGGAAATTGTATGGAAACGGTGGCGCGTTGTGGTTTCATACCCCAAAACGTACCTATTAATGACATACACAGCAACCGTGTCACTGTCATCGTGTGTCGCGGTCTCCTGTCTCGGTCGCGTAACTTAAAGCAGGTCTTTAAAAACTAACGTCAATTACGTAAAAACATTTGTACAATCACCACAGCTTTCAAATAAAAAGCGCATTGTAATTTGTCCACCCATTTTATTTTGGGACAAACGATGCTTTAGATACGTGATACGATGATATAATGCGATTGGACACAAATATATAAAGAGAAGCATCAAAGTAACACCACTCTTTTTTATCAGATGTTGGAACACACTGTACTCGGTGGCACATTTGTAATGCGTACGCGTTACGATTAAGCTAACGCTGAGGTTTCGTGTTCGATCCCCGGGTCGGGTAAAGTGGTATTGGGGTTTTCTATTACGAAATGCCCAGTATCAGCCCGGAGTCTAGAATTTGTGCACAGTATGGCGATAGGCTCGCCCCTATCACATCGTGGGACAGAGATACGCTCGGCGAAATGTGGGTGTACTAGTTACATCTCTGCCTACCCCTTCGGGGATTATAGGTGTGAGTGCGTATGTATGATATACACGTGAGTTTGGGACATTGAAGATCAAACATAATATACTGGTCGTTGTAAAGAACACAAAAGAATGGCGGTGAGTTAAATCCCAACTACTTTAATCAGTTTGAATAGAGAAGTTACGCAGGCCAGGCAGCGGTCTTGCATACCGATCACAAACTAGCAGATGTGTGTGATACACACACAAAACACTTGTTTTTGTGAAGGTACTAGCACTGCCTCAGTAAATATCAGGAACTACGAGGAACTTGCGGTCCCACAACACCCAGGACCCGAGACCAATATTTGTGGTTCACACAAACATTTGTCTCAGTGTGGGAATCGAACCCACAGCCTCTCGCTTCGCAGGCGGCTACTCGCCACGGAGGCTGTCAAATCAGTATCAGTGGCGCAATTCTAATGCGTATGCGGTACGACTGCTGTGCTGAAGTTTCGGATTCGATCCCGGGTTGGTTAAAAGTGATATTAGGTGTTTCTATCACGAAATGTTTAGTATAAGACCAGAGTCTGGAATTCTGACTGGTATGGCGATAGGCTCGCCCCCATAGTAGTAATATCATCGGGGCTAAGCCAGCCCATACATAATAATCATAATTGCCTGCAACACAGCTATGCCTTAAATAGAGAATACAATTATATTCGAAACACGTGTTAAACGGTTTTTAGGTCACCTTTCGTTGAGTTTGACATGACGGGTGTGTGTCAGAGAGCGGATAACTAATGTGGTGCTAATTACATTCTCACTGTTTGCATACGAAACTCAATGCTTAGTAGTTATTTAATTTTGGAGGAATCAAATAATATAATAAAACTAATTTAAATTAAGTGGAGGTTTTCAAAAAGTGATTCTGGGAGCAGTAAAAATAAGAATATACTTAAATAATAAAGACACAAAGGGTAGTTTTCAAAGTGTCACACTGTAACAGTTTTGTCTACAGCATGAATGGGCCGGCTCGTCCGGGTCATTACCATTACAATTTATTTTCAATTTGGCAGCAGGCTCGCAGTTCGGCGTACTGTGTCGGTAACACCTCTGCCTACCTTAGCGTGTAAGCTATCAGCATGGTGATTAGCCTCCCGTACCCATAATCGTTAGTTCGTTTAATAGTTAACATTGGAAACGTGCGCTTCGGGGACATTAAGCTGCAGCGATCGATGTCAAAGGGCAGTTCTCGTTAAGCCTGAAAATGGCTTCAAACTTCAGGCATAAGCCAAACTCAATAACATTAAAATATGTTGGCAATCTATACCATCTATATAATATCCTAATTTCAAGTCCGTAGTAAACCTTAACCTTAGCAGATATATAGTTTTTTCAAGCAATTTTTTTTATTTTTTTATTTATATACCATAGGCCGGCAAACGAGCAAGTGGGTCACCTGATGGTAAGTGATCTCCACCGCACATTTACGCCTACAATACCAAAAGGGTCATGTGCG
The DNA here is from genome assembly GCA_905332985.1 of Mimas tiliae. NCBI lineage: Eukaryota > Metazoa > Arthropoda > Insecta > Lepidoptera > Sphingidae > Mimas > Mimas tiliae. Next base: position 15,464,424 of record HG995256.1, read on the forward strand.
CGTTGCCGACCTTAAAGGAAAGGTATAGATAAGGGATTGGGAAGGGGAAGGGGATTTGGGCCTCCGGATATCTCACTCACCGAACGAAACGCAGCAGCAAGTTGCTACTTTACGCCGGTTTTCTGTGAGACAGTGGTAACAACCCGGACGAGGCGGCCCATTCATGCTGTACACAAAACTGTACGCTGTCTACAGCGTGGCTCTACCACTAACTAACTATACACTACTATAAAACTCTCTAAATAACTTCAATAAGGTGTTCTTAATATAATTAGTCTGTATTTTTTAGATACGTTACACGACATCCCCACCAAAGGTGGACTGATTTTTATGGTTTTTTTTTAATCCGTTTAGGTTTTTTCCGAGGGTTTGAAATCGGTTAAGATTTAAGATCTGTAAGAGAAAAAGTGATTCATTGAGAACGTTTCAGACCGAGATCATGAAAGTAATAAATTACAATAATACCTAATATATAATTAAATCAAAATTAATGATTGTATTTCTCCTCTCTCATAACTTTTGTTGTACCTATCTATTTATATTGTTATCCCTGACTTATTAAAGTAATTGTAATTATTATTTCCTTCTCCAATAATTATTTTCAATGCATGCTGTGGCTTCTGAAAGTGATGCATTTATCATGTAAGTTCTTGAATGTTATTATATTATTAAGTTACAATGTAATTATCACTGATAGTCCCAAATAAAATAAATAAATAAATAAATAAACATTCTCTAATACGAGTATGAGACATAATATCGGAGCATCACGTACAGGAGATTAAAAAATACATTTTAGTTTGAATATCCAATATTATGGAATGGCTGGATTACTTGGAAAAGGTAATGGGTCCATTATACGTGGATATTATATCGTATTTTGTTTTTTATAGCGTACGATAACGAGAGTGAACTACGACAGCCTCTGTGGTGCAGTGGGCGAGTAGCCGGCTTAAAGCGAGAGGCTGTGAGATCGATTCCCGCACTGAGATAAATGTTTGTGCGATAAATAAATTTAAGTTTCGGGTCTGGGTGTTTTTTCCCAGAGGAGTTGATGTCAGTCAGGCGACCGGTCGTAAAAACTTCGCCAACCTCACTGCGAGTGGGGTATACCTTTAAGTTATTTAATTTGAAACGTAACTAGATGTCTGAGGAGTGCCCTTGTCAACAGCCATCATATTTGCAACTAGAACATGATTAGTATTCAATGTAAGCGCAATAGTATTGTAACATAACAAAGGAGCTCTTGATAGTTAATTAGCTTGCGATTCTGCGATAGTAATTGAAGCGCTGTGGCTGTATCTAGTCAAGTGTTCTATAAGGCTAGATACGTATTGACGACTGACTGAGTAAGTGAATGAGTGACTGTAACTGAGTTAATTGTAGTGTTTTTTCTATTTGTTACTCGATGTTGTTTTAGTTCCTCGTCTGGTGGTAAAAGCTGCGCCAGCCCATAAACATAGCAAAACTTCTCAGAATTTTGTATCTTAAAATACTTTACGGCACTGACTATGACTATAACACTAGCACTATATGACTGCCTCGGTGGCGCAGTTGTAATGCGTACGCGTTACGATTGAGGCTAACGCTGAGGTCACGGGTTCGATCCCTGGGTCGGGTAAAGTGGTATTGGGTTTTACTATTACGAAATGCTCAGTATCAGCCCGGAGTATGGAATTTGCGCCCGGCATAGCGATAGGCTCGCCCGCTATTAGATCAGTATCATACAGAGAGTGTAGTGGTTACACCTCTGCCTACAACAAATTAAATCATTGTTGATGATGCTATGAAAGCTCATGAAATATTGAGACTTATATTGAATATTTTTTGATAATATATGCAAGTCCTTTTGATTATTATGCACGTTGAACGCACGGATCTGCCATTAATGGAGTAGAATAGCTTCAACACAATAACATAGCAGTTGAAAGCATTTGGATAACCTTATGGTAAGCTCATAGTATGCCGGCCTATCGCAGGAACGAAAAATACACCGCGCAATGACGCGACCCGCTCCATCATTGTGTGGTGTATTACATAGTATGTACTATACGATAGTTCATATAAGGTTTCTTTTTGACTGAAATTTTGCACTGTGGCCCGATCAGCTGCGACTCGTCCCAATATGTGCGAACCTCGACATCGCAAATCAGCCTCCCCTCCCCTCCCAGCCCTGTCTCTCGCCGTCTTCGCCTCGAAGGTAAATTCGCGCGAGCTCGGAGTACTCATTAAATAGCCGTAACACGTTCGACGCCGCCGCAGCCATCACCCGGCTTGGTGCTTATATCTAAACCTATATCCAGGTTATTGATGGATTTACAATTACATGTTATTTTAAGGTGAAGGGTAACAGCTAACTTAGTAGTGAGTGACTGAAGAGTGAGTGAATTTTACAGTTTTAAAATAAACGGTCTCCTCCTAGTCTCCCATGTCTGCTAATGTGCTTTAGGAGCATAAACTCGGCAATAGACGGTGTTAGTTATGTGTCTATTTGTTTTCTCTATCTGATTGTGAGAACTATAATGAAATATGAAAAGTTACATAAAATCCCTTGTCATGTGTCGTATCGTGTTGCTTGAGTTCTTGACGTCTTATGAATTGTAAAGAGGATTTTGAAATTTACTAGTAATAGTTTTTTGATGGGCAAACTCTATATTTTCCAAATTACATATACATCCGGATTAATATCGTCTTATTTTGACATTTAGTAGCTCATTATTAAGCTAACATGACCAACATAAGAGGTATATTGGCAATAAATGGTGTGTGCACTTTACGCGACGTCACGAGCACGTACCCCGGCAGACACGTAAAACACCTCGTAAACGCACAAAGTACTAGTAGAGTTGGCGACATGCTTATTTACGATCATTAGGTACACGACATCTATTACGCGTGTACTGAATGGTCTCTATTTACGATTACTCGCCATAAACTGGTATCTCATGATGTATAGAGTCTTATTAGTCTAATTAGAGCATGTATAAGATTCTAAGTAAACTGCATCTGACGATAATTATAGCGCAGTCCAAAATAATCCCAGATTTAAGCCATGCCAGCTTGTCTCGAGTTTTTATAGCTTAGACCAGCCCACTAGCAAGTGAGTTACCTGTAGGCCAATTCTCGTAATTTTAAACGTTCATAATATAATTCCGATCTAATCTCAGCGTCAAGAAAGTTGCAAATGGCATTCTCTTAAACCAATAATCAACGTCAAATGCACCTAGCATTAGCAGTAGCATTATACCGTTTTGGTTTTAGTCAAATTTTATACTACATTCAATCTCATTACGATTTATGTTCACATTTGACGTTGATTATTGGTTTAAGAGAATGCCATTTGCAACTTTCTTGACGCTGAGACTAGATCGGAATGATATTTTGAACGTTTAAAATTAAGAGAATTGGCTCTGATTGTAGGTGATTTGGCCGCGCATAAATACCCACGATACCAGAAGAGTCATGGACGCGTTGCCAAGGAGGGGATATTTGGTTTGGTTTCCGGATATCGAGATTTATCAAGTCAATTTTTTTACTTTTCTGTTTTATTTTTGATATCGGTTTTTAAATTTGATTAATTATTGAATTAAAATTTTGAAATAGTGGTGAAATTCATAAAATTAATAATATAGCAGTTATAAGTTCACAACCTAAATTGCAGTGCATTTGCTGTTATCGATTAAGGAGTTTCCCATTCTCCTTCGTACTCCGCCATCAGATCATAACTAAAGTTATATGAGACTATCTAAACGAAAACCCTATTGAATGCAGAAATAATCATTAAAATCGGTCCACATTTGGCGGAGATATCACGTAATATGCATAATAATACTAATACTAGCCCTGTATTATATACGTCCCACTGCTGGGCACGGGCCTCCTCTATTGAATGAGAGGGGTCAGGCCTTAGTCCACCACGCTGGCCTAATGCGGCTTGGTAGACTTCACATACCTTCGAAATTCTTATGAAGAACTTCTCAGGTATGCAGGTTTCCTCACGATGTTTCCTTCGCCGTTAAAGCAAGTGATAATTAACAATTAATACACACACATAACTTAGAAAAGTCAGAGGTGTATACACTTGGGGCTGGTTTCGAACCTGCGACTTTCGTCTCGAAAGTCCATACCACTCCCCACTGAGCTATCACTGCTATCTAACATGCATACAGAAATAAAATACAGACGCATTCAGTGTTTTCTTCTATTTGAAGTCAATATAACATTATTAAAGTGTGTGGTATTGACAGAAAATTAATCAAAAACAATTTATGTACGCTTTCCTTCCCTTTCAAAATTAATGAAATGAAATATTTTGTGTAATTCCTTTTCATCTAAAGTACCGCAAGCCTCCAAAAGTACCTTTTCATTTTGTACCCAATTAATAAATCTTTACTTTGGAATTTGTATATTGTTAGGAACACATTAAAAGTACTGTACATACAAATACCAGGTTTAGAATGAATCATTGTAAAAATAAATGTCAACAACTTTTTGTAACGAAAGACCTGGTCGTTTCGTCATTCAAGCGAATAAAAAAAGCAAACTTGTCGCCATATCAGGCACAATTCCAATTCCGGAAAATTCAGGTTTTTCATATAGGAAACATAACTTTGATTGCTAAACCTCTGTTAAACCCACTACTTTACCAGGTTTAGCCATAGTTCCCTGCCACTAGACCTTATTTTCTTTAAGACGCATACAAATGTTACACATATTATTTTTGTATTAACTCAATAAGAATTTTTTTTTTTTTTACTTACGAGAGTACAGTTGCCGGCATGTCCCACATTGGACAAATTAAGTGGAAAAATATGTCACGACCCGTCCGTCCGTCCCTTGAAGTGGAAGACCATGCCAGAGTAATGTTAAAGGGAACGCTACCTTACAGGTGCACGTTTCAAAAGGGTCGAAGAAAGTTGCAACGTCACTGTAATAACGAATATTAATATGAAGAACGCAATATATCCGGGTTAGTTCCGCCAGTGAATCTCTAATAATATTTTATGACAGAGGCTGACAAAAGAGCATGTGGGTATTGGGAGTGATTGTATGGTTTTTTTTTTTGAGAATAGTGGCAAGTTAATTTTTAACTGACGTTATTCTTAGAATGCTTGAGATTTTACGAGAATAAGAGATGAATATATTATAATCAATATAATTAACAATATTTGAGTGAAGAAGGCCAAAGAGTTATGCAAGGAATGTAGCAAGTGGAAATCCCTTGTCTCTGCCTACACCTATGGGAAACAGGCGTGAGTCTATGTATGTATGTATTTGTACCCTTTTGTTGAAATAAATACAATATAAATTAATGATATTATATGATATGGTAAGTGATCTTCACCGTATAAGAACAATCTCAAATAATATGGATTGTAGTAAGTTATCAAGAATATTACATTTCAATAGCTTTACTGATGTGTTTTTCTGGGTTATGGTATTCAAATACCCAATTTACCCATTTCTCCAGCGTTGATGTAGAGTAGCAATCTCTTAAGATCAAGTTACTTACCAGCTTGTTTGCTATCTCTTGAAAAAATTGACAACGTTTACGACACTTAGGTACTATACATATTCAACAGCAAAAAAACTGTACTTCCATCCACAACACGCCTTAATTTGAACAACAACACATTTGTTGTTATAATATAACATATATATATAATCACAAACTGTGTTCACATTACGGTTAGATCAGGGTAGTTTAAGACTTATATCGTCGGTAAAGCCGGCTGTTCAGTGCGGCTGCGGATTATCCTCTGCTTAGTGCCGGAATTAGTTTTAAGAGTGGGCATCCTTTATCGATTTCTAGCTTAATTAAGTTTAGTTATAACACATTTCTTTTTAATTGATTTTACTTATACTTTCACTAAAAGTTGTATAAAACTATTTAACAAAGATAAGACCGACTCAAATACTGAACAACAACAAAAAATATGCTGCAAACGTAACCAGTTTTTTTCATTGAAGAATTTAAATCTGATTAAGAATTGGAATAAATAAATTGCAATATAGTTATATTGATAAATTTATCACCGACTTCAGTATAGTGACAATTTACAAATAATAATAATATACGTGTGTGCGCGCGTGCATACGTACGCGTCTGTCTGTGTCTATAATAAAATGAAATTAATTATTTGTATTCAAAATAAAAACATCCTGCATGTTCCAAATTTTAACCCCACCGTTGTTTTTAGTATTATTAAGACGATGCCGTTAAAACCTAATGAGGCCTATACAACCAGGTACATGTGTATTGTAGTATCTCGCGAAGGCTCTCAACAGAGCTTAATGGCGCAACATGAAACTTTAGACGGGCGTTTAATACGCTCCGTTGGAACAAAGCGCACATCCAGCTCAAGGCCAGCGCCGCGTCGTAGCGTTGTAGCACCGTAGCGGAGCGGCGTAGTCTCGTAGCAAAATACCACCGTAGTCTGTAGTCACGTGTTAGTATTATGATAGCATTTTAAAGGATTTTATAATTTTATGGAGCGTGGTAGATAGAAAATTGTGAAAGTAAAGTATGCATCAATTGAATTAAAGCGATGTTTTTGTTAGTCTTAGAGTTTTATAGGTGGTAGCGCGACGTTTTAGACGGTTTTGTCGACTACATGAATATACTGATTGGACCAGAGGGCCAATTCTGCTATTTTAACTGACACTGCGAATGAATTTTAACCGAACTGAGATTACATTTTGAATTAATTAAAAATATGGCATTCTGCTCTTTTAAAAATTCGATATCATCTCAGTTAAATTGCATATAAACTGTCAATTCGATCAACTTTCAATGTCTTTCTTTTGTTGAAAATATGGCTTCGCATTATTATGCATTTCGCCAATGACAAGGATTTTACCGAATTTTACGTATCAGCTGCCATAGACTAAATTCTAGAAATTAAAAATGACCTAAGCGACAAAATCAATGTTACCAACTCACAATAAAATACCCACAATATGACTAATTTCAGTGATTAAAAAATTACGTAACTGGAGGTTATGATTTTTTAATTAATTGATTTGACTAATTCCATGTATTTTATTTATTTCATTAATTTATCTATTCCATGGCATAACTGAAGGAAAACGACACAACAGCACCACTCAGGCAGTCCTTTCCGGAAATAACCACAATCGCGATTATTTTATTGAAATTTGAAATTCTACCGAATTGCGGTTTTTTTATTTTGCAACACTGCTGAGGACATATCTATACTAAATAAAAATTGTGCGAGAGTTTTGGCGGGAATTTTGACAGTGCGATTGCTCTCATAATTTAATCTACACTAATATTCTAGAGAGAAAAGATTTTATTGTATTTTTGTATGTAACAAATAAACTTAAAAACTACTGGGCCGATTTCAAAAATAATTTGGCCGTTAGAAAGCTACATTATCACTGAGTAACATAGGCTGTAAACTCATTTCTAATACTTTACTGAAATAACGAGCACACAAAGTCGAACAATTTTGACTACTTTTAGTTGCTTGCAGTAAAAGAGAATAAAGTTAACTGAATTTGTCTGCAGTTAACTCACAGTCACTTCACCTCAGTGTTGCCAAGTCAGATTTTTGAAAATACCGTGTTGTCCACATTAAAATACGGCATTTGCGTCAAAAATACAGTGCTTGATGGGAAAAAATACAGTCTATTTTACAGTGCAATAAAATGTCATACAAAAAAGGAAATAATTAAATTATTAAATAAAATATAAATTTATTTTAAACTTTATATCCTAAACTAACTTAACATTTTATTTGTATATATCGATCGCTGCAGAAATGGATGGCTGCGATGATGATGATATCGGTTTATTTTTTTTAATGTGTTTAATCAAAGAGTTTTATGTATACTACTAGACAAGCTGCGCGGTACATAGAAATAGTAGTATAGTAAATTAGTTGTATTACTAAGTTGCAGTCAATTGACCGTAACTCAATATTATCATCTCGCTTACTCTCAACTAGAACCTCTATTGCGCTCCCTGTTTGTGAACTGTCAAACTCCCGCGTTATGTGACGCAGTTTTACTTCTAAATAACCTGTCTAGTAGTATACAATAATAATACGAAATTTTTACTGTAAAAAAATACTGTGTCTCCATATACGGTATTTATAAAAATACCGTGTCCAGTAGATGGCATGAAAATACGGCAGATCTGCTGTAAGTGCACTTGGCAATACTGCTTCACCTTCAGTCACATTTCGTTCTCAATATTTTGACGTTTGTCTGTAGACGAAATGCATTTTATATAGTTAAGTGTCTCACAATGGACACTGGCGAAATCACCAATCTACGGTGGAGCCAAACACAATTAAAAGAAGAAGAAGATAGTTAAGTGTCAAAATTGTTACCAGAATGCCGTTTTGGTTCAGTCAACTTGTATTCTACTTTCGATATCATTGCGTTCTAAGTTCTTGAATATTGGTTTAGCAGAATACCATTTGCAACTTTCTTGTCGCTGAGATTAGATCGGAATGATATTTTGAACAATTAAAATTACGAGAATTGGCCCTCAGGTTAGTGACCACAGAAACTTGAGGTAAGTGACAGCTTACTGTTGACATTTCCAGAGGCCCAATTTCCCTCCTTCCTAATCCTACTTCTTTCCTTTAAAACTCGGCAACGCATAAATGATCAACATGTAAACTGACTTATCTTATCTTATACTAACTTATTGAAATCAACAATCTTGCCAGCATTACGACCTCTTAATTTCAACTCTGATCACGAAATATTACGAGACTGCATTCAGAATCAAGAATTTTTTTTTAAATTAACTCTACAATCGAGCCTTCTCAGTGATGCCGTAAATAAACTGACAACTGTGTACTCTACCGCTTAATAAATTACGGTTTTTAACCGATGAAATAAATGGAGAAGGTTCTTAATTTGTCTGTATATTTACTATTTATGTATGTGTCCATATCCCCGCCAATTGTAGGCAAATTTAATTATTTATGTTTTAGATAGGGTTTACTTCCAGGGTAATCCCATTTAAATTCAACGGGAATGATTCCACTCCTGTGCAGATAAAACACTTTGACATTTATTTACCGGATTTTGATGATTATTTCAGTAAAAGTAGTAAAATAAAACTTTTCAACTAAAAATAAAATCAAAAAAAAAAAAAAAAAATTATGTATTTTTATTTTAAAAAAGAATTTAATAATTTTATTTTATTATTCATTGATCATGAAACAGCAATAGTACTTAATAATTACCAAATTTTCCATAAAATAATGGCTTTCTATTTCGATAGACAGCGCAATATGCGGGATATTTAAATCCTGTGTATCGAATGAACATAAACAACAAAATGGTCAGATTAAACTCCGCATCGCCCGGTCTGTGTATCGAAAAACACTAAAGTATAAAGCATTATTACGACGTCCTTGATGCGGCGGTTAGTAGCTCTTATGTAAGGCGACCCTTCGGTCTAGTTTCTCTGGATTTCAACTCATCTAGATAGACCATATTATCAAAATACCTTACTGTATTACTAAAGAAGGGACGGAAGGGTTGAGGTTGCAGAAAGTGCTAGATTTTGACATATCTTGAAGTATAGGTATAGTGTCACGTTAGAATTTGTGATCAAATAAAACAAACAACTTATACAGTACAAATGAAATATATTGTAAGTACACAATAACAAATACTTAAGGAAATAAGAGGGTCAGCCTAGATAAACTTTCACAATTCTGCTACCTTTACACAAGAGCAAGATTAGTCACGCCGCACTCCAAAACCCCAGCGACGGAAGAAAACAATCACGCGCCCGTCCGCTAAGGCTCTGGAACACGTCTGCCGAACGAGCCCGAGCCGGGACGGGGTTGAGGCGATGGGCGCGGGGAGTCTCTGCGCTGGCGCCGCTTATTGCCGGGCGCTTGCAGTACGCTCATAATAATAATTATGTGTTACAATAGGTATAACATCGTGCAGAATAATAAAGCTAATATACATATATTAAAATATACCATGTCTTTTCTAACCGCAATGTCAGTAGTTTTTGCCGGCTTTGTCCGGCATCAGCATGGCATCAGCAATTTCCGTTTTAGCCTACCAATACCAACACCAACACGGGGCACCGAGAGAGTGAGAGAGGGTAGTTGGTAAACACCCTCGCCATTGTTTACGCTAATTACGCTGTAGATAAACAAACTGACCGATAGACCGACCCCACTTAATTACTCAATATTATTTAACTTAAAGTTTTACTACTAACGATATTAAAGTGGTATATTTCATGATAGTTCTAAATGAGTTGGAAAAAGAATTCCATCTACTTAGTTTTACTAGAAATTTGGAATTCTTTACGTTGTCTAAAAATTTTGACTTTTTAAATAGATAATATCAAAATTAAAAGTTACAGATATAATATTATGATTGTCACGTGAACTTACACTGTTCTATACTGGCTTTTATTTCGACTAATGGTTATTAACTTGCATTTTGCTACAAAGCAACACAGTTTCACTTGCACACTTTCTATTTTCCCGGCTCAAATGAGTCCACTCGCCCAGTGCATCGCTGGAAACTTTTTTTTATTAGCTTGAGTGACGAAACGAGCAGGTCGCTCGCCTGATGGTAAACACCACGACTGCTCATAAACAGAAGCAACACCATGAAGAATTTTGATTAAAAAACACTGCATGGCATTGGACTGCGCTCGTCACCCTGGGACATAAGATGTTAAGTCTCATAATGCCCAGTAATTTTTCTGGCTTCAATGTCCTTCAAACCGAAATAGAACAGTGCGTACACACTACTGATTGGCGGCAGAAATAGACAAAGCGGTGATACCCCGGCGGCCTCTCGCATACGAGGGACCTACCACCTTGTAATACCATATTGTAAATTAACGTGAAATGGCAGTTTTGCTATTGCGTTCCGGGCTGCGATTGAAATTGCCGACCCAAAAATACCAATATTCCCTTTTTTATCCTGATACAGTAAAGTAACTGCACTGTACCTGGGGGCTGAGCACGAACAACTTAGAGCTTGTTCCCACTTGTCGGGTGTCGGATCGGTATATTAATCGGATATCGGCGCCGCTGTTCACACTATCGGATAATAATCGGTTGTCGGCCACGGTTGAAGCTGGTGCCAATTTTTAACACTTTGAAAGGCGACTGTGCTTGATGGACGTCGACGAAGTAGACGGGGTAGCGGGGAGAAGGTTGTCGGTCCCGACATCCGACAAATGTGAACAGCCCTATACTTACTCATAGGCGAGCGAGATACGATTTTTTCCGGGCGTAAAGGGCTGGCAAAACACCCGACATTTCTTGTCGGCGCCGACGCAAAATCGGTTTCCGATAAGTGTGAATAGCTTCATATAAAATGCTGTGCCACTGGAACATCCGATTGATATAGGGATCTGACACCTAACAAGTGGGAATGAGCTCTTACGAATAAGTATTCGAATCCAGAACGCTAGCATTTGTATGAAGTTTCAAACACATTTTTGACATTTCGATACGATTACGTTCTGAGGCTTACTTACTTTTCTTGGCTACTTAGGTACTTTTTTATACCGGAATGCCGTCGTAACTGTAATGTAGCATAAAAAATGGTTGACATGTAAAAGTGATATTTATAATCCAATTTACAGATTAAATGATTTGAATTTGAATTTACCTACTAGCTTAAAATGTGTCCCGCTGCTAGACAAAGGCCTCCGTTTTACTCTCACACTAATTCTTCCAGTAATTTATTCGACTAAATATAACCCCAGTTCACACAAATCACAAAGGCTTCAAGATTTCAACTTTTACACAGCCGTAAACCTCCTGTGGGCTTATTATAAAAGTGCGATATGTTTTCCAGCGCGCAATATAAATCCTTTCAAGAAGTGTCGTCGCCCCTCGGTCGCCGTCAGCTTTATCTATTGTCGTTTGCCAACCTATAGTGGGACTCTCAACCACTGTAGTTTTATGACATAGCATAAAAACAACCAAATTCAAATCATTCAGAAAAATGATCCCTATGAATAATTATTACTATCCCTATGAATAATACTGCCTCGGTGGCGCAGTTGTAATGCGTACGCGTTACGATTGAGGCCATCGCTGAGGTCTCGGGTTCAATCCCCAGGTCGGGTAAAGTGGTATTGGGTTTTTCTATTAGTATCAGCCCGGAGTCCGGAATTTGTGCCCGGTGTGACGATAGGCTCGCCCCCTATCACATAAGGGACGGAGATACGCTCGGCGAAGTGTGGGTGTACTGGTTACACCTCTGCCTACCCCTTCCGGGATTACAGGCGTGAGTGCGTATGAATGTATGAATAATTATTCTTAGTTAAATTCGTCATGTAAACAGATTTTGAACTAAAATCGACTAAGCTAAAAATTACTTAATATGGTTTTAGTTTAGAATAGTTATCAATACAAGTACAAGTTCCAGTACAAGTATATTGAGTTTTTTTAACGTTGCATCCACTGTCCACACCACTTTCCTGATTCGACTCTGAACAAAACAATGTTGTTTTATTTGATTGTGCGATGTGTCGCGGAGGCTTGTTCGAGTTTATTACGTCAGCACGAGGAGGCAGCACTAAGCTCCCGTGTCGTCATCGATTTACTGTATGTATTTCATCGGAGCAAGCACCGGCTTACGTATACTACCTACATTTTCTTTGTACAAAGAGTAATGTAGGTATTATTGTATTGTATTATGTACAGTACTTCGATTTAAATTATGCTCTTCCACAATCTGTGCAGTTTTCAGAAATACGCATGTGTGATGATCTTATACGGGCGTATCGCAATGTTAAATGATGTAGGTATTTATTTTTCTGTTGAGTGACTGACCGACACCGGATAATAGCAAACGCATCGTAATTCGGAGGTTTAAAGTCGGTTTTTAAAGTTTTAACGAATAATGTTCAAGAAATTGTTCTGCTTGACTACACTTTAGGTATCAATTTATAAAAGAATTCATGTTTTAATTATATAATATACCCATTTATTTGCAGAATGTGGGCAAGCGGCCCCGGCGAATGTTTGTCGGACCGTGTCACCAATATTCACATTCAGTGTTGGTACACAATATTCAGAGGATTAAACTCTGCTACCAGATTTATGCATCGACGATGAATTTGACGTCAACGTTAGCTGATGCATGTTGTATACTGTGGTTTATTGGTTTAGGCATGATTCCACGTATTTAGTTCGAATGTTTATCGGATGATATAGATGATGAAAATATAACAGAAAACTCTTGTTTACAGTTTGAAAAAAGAATCTTATCACGCGACAGCGTAGATGATAGTTTTCTAAAGACCAATTTTCGTATTTTACTGACACTGCGACTGAATTTTAACCGAACTGAGATTATATTATGATTTGACTAAACAGTGACTATTCTGCTCCTCTTTAAGTTCAATGCGGTGTCAATATGGTCTCATCTCAATCTCATTGTAATTTCAATTAAGTCCCAATTTTCACGATTGCATAAGGACATGTCATTAAAACATTTTAGCAGAATACTGTTTTGGCTTCAGTCAACTTTTATGCTATTTTCGATCTCATTACGATCTATGTTCACATTTGACGATGATTATTGGTTTAAGAGACTTAGACTAGATCGGAATTATGTTTAGAACATTTTTAATTACGAGAATTGTCCTTCTAATATATACTCGCCTATGTCGCACTAAAAACTCTCTCCATTTGAATAGGACTTTATAGCGGGCATCGGTAGATATTACTTTATCTACTATCTTTTTTATTAATGTACAGTACTACGAATAAATGAATGCGCTCGGCATCTTCATCTATTTTGGAAATATGAACACGTAATGATGATCTAATGCAGCTTGCTATCTATACAAATATATACATACAAATAAATAAAATTGAAGTGTCTGTTTGTAATATTAAAATAACCGCTTTTTACTACATGCATATTAATTTATATACCAAAATATTTATTTTTTCAATTTTTGTCTGACTGTTTGTTCCGGCTAATCTCTGGAACGGCTGGACCGATTTTGACGGGACTTTCACTGTCAGATAGCTGATGTAATAAGGAGGTATTTAGGCTACTTAGGTACTTTTTTATCCCGGAAAATGACATTCACGCGGGCGAAGCCGCGAGCAAAAGCTAGTATGAGATAATATGCATATATTTAGACTTACCAGGCTCGGACGGCCACACATAGATTACATATTCGTTCTAATTCGCAAAAAGATCACCGCAGCGCATAATTTTAGTCGTGGGAATAGTGATATCATTGATATCATTGGCCAAGTGATAAATGAGGGCATTATTAAAATTATCCGGACAGTATGAATAATGGCAAGATAAATCGGGCCATGTG